>CM076900.1:23890476-24150476 GCA_039519145.1 Kokia cookei
AAATAATGAAGAAGGTGTGAAGAGTAAATGGAAAATTTTGAGTGAAGAACTGAGCCACATCACGCACGACCAATGTGCAAATCACGAGTGGATTTTCGAGGCAAGCAGGGATAGAAGATGATGATTCCATTGAAGAGCTGAGCACGAGGAAGAAGATGCTCTACCCTCTAGATCTAGCCCGAGCGTCGAAGAAGAAGGAGGCTGGTGACAGCAACTCCTATGTTCATCCTTGGTTTTCAGTTTTCATTTAAGTTAGTTTGTTAAGACGATTTAGAATGATATTTTCTCGATTTATTTGGATGATATTTTGTTATATTTTGATGAATGCTTTTTGGTTAATCTAATCCTTTACTGTTTATTCAAGTGGACTTTTCACAACGTACTTCATATTGAAATGATGAGAGTTTAAATGTTTGTGATCACTGCCATGAGAATTGTGTGACAGAGCAGTATAAGTGTTAGAGGTTTGCCATGACATTTTAGGATATATGAATATACTCTGAATACATTCAAGCCTATCATTCATTATTGTCTCCCCTTGATATCTTATCAACATTCCATCGCTGTTCATCACATACCATTTACTATTTACCATTTATTTTTTTGCATTTAATTAATCATTTATATTACTGTACTTGATCAATAAACTATTTTATCCTTTATTTTTCAGCATCTATATTTTCAGTACTTAGTTCATTATTATTCTTTATATATATTACTTTGCCATATCATAGTATCTACTGAACTTTACCCTGACATCATTTCTTTGTCATGACATTAACATACACTAATTATACCCTAACATCATTCTTTTGCCAAGACAATAACTTAATTTGATCATATTAGTAGATTCGATCCCTCTGGAGAATGATAATTCACTTATCACTCTATTACTTGAGCGACTTGTATACTTGCACAATTTGCGCATAAGTTACAACCGCAACACTAGTGTTGATCAACTAATTCTAATTCATTCAATCATATTTAATAAATGAAATACATGCATGATTTTAATTGAAAACATGAACGATTGAGGCATAGAACACCATAAACATGAATCAAAAGAATTTCATCAAATTGATTTAATCATTCTAGCTAAACAAAATTAAGCTACAATTATTGAGGAAAAACATCAAAACAAATTACAAACATGATGAATAACAAGAACAAAATAAAGATAAGGAAGAAGAAACTTAGAGTGATTTTGACAATCCTCTGAAAATCGATCGTTATGGCTTCCTTCGAACCTTGTGTTTACTCCTTCGTAAAGTGCTCCTCAAGGTGGTCGGGCAAGAGAGAATTTTCTCAAGGAATTGCTTGCTAAGGGAAAGGGGAAAATGGATGGCTTATGCGTGAGAGGGATAGAAAATGAGATAAGAAGAAGATGAGAGAATGTGAAGTGAGGGATGATTTTGGTGAGGGGTTAAGGGTGCTATTTATAGTGGATGGATAGCATAAGAGTTTGCTAAAAATAGCCGAACCCTCCCTTGAATTTCTTTTCCCCATGGTCAGCCATGAATTGTAGAGAGGGAGGTTGATGGTTGCTTTATTCATGCTTGATTTCATGCATGAATCAATTTGGTTTACTACCCTAGGCAGCCATCATCGGCAACCATCGACAGTCATCGGAAGCCATCGGGCTTCATCGAGAGCAATAAGCCGACGCCTCCTACAAGCACCCGATGCTACCGTCCAACGCCTCTTGATGCACTAGCCCGTAAGCGCCCGACGTTGCTCGACACTTCTGACTCACCCGTTTTGCAGCGTCCGCACACTCTAGACGCCCGCATGCACAAGCTCTCGATAGCGCCCGACAGCACTCACATGTCCCAGCAAGCCGCGCGTGCCAGATGCCTGCTGCTACCCACACGTCCGTACACTTGTCGAGCCATGCCCACATCAGCATGTCGTGCTGTTGCTGCCTTGTACGCCATTCCTAGGCCGTGTGCCCCTTACCCAAACCCTACCTTAGATAAGATCCTTTTATTTTTAGCCCTAATTATTTATTTTGGATTTAATTTCAACAAAAGGTGGTAAAATTTCATCTTCTAATTTTTAATTTATTTAATTTATTAACTCTTTAATTTATTTTAAATTGTTAATATTTTTATTAATTAAATTTTAGAAAGATGTTTGTGTCCATTTATTTATTGATCAGGTTGAATTCATGCCACGCAAGAGAACTCGTGCCACAACAGAAGAAGAGTTGTATAAATTCCACAATGCAAGAGCTAAGGAAAGATACAATAGCACATTAAAAAATCAACAGATGTTACCTGAAAAAGGATTTACTTGGGAAACAAGTAAATACACCAAATTCATGGAAAAGTTTGACAAATTGCTGAAGCTATAAATTGGGGATTATTTTGTGAAAAGCGATTGAGTGCAGATGAGGAACTAATTCGAGAATTTTATGCAAATTTCACCTCAGTTGAACTTGAAGAAATTTTAGTCCGAGGAATCAAGGTACCATTATAGTCAAGCACTATTAATGAGTTCTTTGACTTACCTGATTTTGAAGAAGATGAATATCATACTCAGTTGAAGAACTTAGAGGCTGAAAATTTGCAAGAAATTCTTCTAGAACTTACAGTTCTAAGGTCTAAATGGACAGTATCAAAACATGGAATTCTTACGTGTCGCAGAGAAAATTTGACACTGATAGTAAAAGTGTGGTTTTACTTCATTCGATTCAATCTCATGCCTATTCAACAGGGAACTACTATCTCATTAGATCGAATTGTGTTCATTTATTCAATCCTGAAGGTGAAAACCACTGATGTAAGAAGAATCATCATCAGAGAATCCGAAACTGTGCTATGAGACTTTCTGCTCAAGCTTATTTCCCATTTACAATCACAGTGTCGTGCTTGAAAGCTGAAATTCTTGGTAACATAAATAGAATAGGAACAATAAGCAATTTTTGATTGGGATCTATATCGAGTAGCGGGAGATTCCATTCTTCAACAGCAGGCTGAAGAAGAAGAAGAAGACCCTAAAGAAGAAGAGAGGATCCCGAGGAAGAAGAAGATCCTAAAGAAGATCCCATGGAGATTGAAGATGATCTTTTTATAACAGAACTGATTGGAATGCATGATGAGACAAAGTCTACTGAACAAACATCCGAGCCTGATGATCCATATCGAGACCACCGTCGCCTCCAGCTGAACTTCAAAGTGAGTTGTCAAAGATGATGGATTACATGCAACAATCATTTTGGAGATACACAAAGATACGAGATGATGCATTTAAAAGTTCATTTGGAAAAGTGTTTCGTGACCCATTTGTCTTTGTGCCTGAATTTCCAGATTACAGATTTGAACCGTGGACTTCAATGACAACGAAAGTGCAAGGTGACTCAAGCAACAATAGGGACTACTAAGCAAAAGGGGAGTCAAAGTCTAGGGGGTATGAACATAAATAAAAGGGGGAACTTGTCTTTTAGTTGTCTTTTATTTTTTAATGAATTTAGGATTAGGTCACTAGGTTAGTTTTTATTCCCGCATAATAAATTAAGAGGTTGAAGATAAAAGTTGAGCAACTTAGAAAAATAAGAGTGTGGTAATAAATATGTACATGTCTAGGATTGAACATTGAAAAATCTGGTACTTAAGCAATCAAATTGACTCACTCCTCTTCTTTGATCCTACCTGGTGTACAATATTTATTCACTCTTATTTTTACATTCTCTATTGTTTTTAACAATGGGGACATTGTTCAATTTAAGTAGGGGGATCGAAAAATCTAAAACTTCTTGATAGTTTTATTTCTTCTTATTTTATGAATTTAGTTATAATTTTGCTTGAAAATTTGAATTTATGTTAATTATGTTAAGCTTTAGTAAAAATAAAATTTAATTATCACAATGGTAATGATGTTAAGCTTAACCATGATAAGAATGCGACTCTTAATAAAATATATAAAATCATATCATAAAATTCTTTATTCTTTATAAGAGCTAGATATGCATGAAAGTTTAAGTCTCTAGAATTGACTTAGTAAATTCTTGAGGCGAAATCCTAGGAAGCATGAAATTTTTAAAATGATTTAGGTAACATTTGTTTGGACCGTTTGAGCCTTTCAAGTTAACCCTGATAAATTTTATCCCTTGGAGCCAACTTTGAGACTATATGGCCTGATTTTTCTTGTACCTTACAACTATAAGCCATCTTATCTCTTGTACTTATCTCTAAATTGTCCCAACTTCTAGACTCGATCTATCAAGATTATGTTCTAAAAATAAGTTTGGGGGAGTTAAGAAAAAGTACCAAAATGCTCAACAAAAGTTTAGTACATAAAAAAATGATGCTAAAAAAAAGAAAAAGAAAAAAAGAGCATGAGCATGAAAAGTTCGAAAAAGTTGGTGAAATTAGAGGCCTGTTGCAAGTTGAGTCTAGGGTTTTAGCTTAAATTTATCTATCTTTTCCTTACCCCTAGACTAGCCCGATTACAATCTATGCAAAATACCTATTTGATTAAAGATTTCAATGCTACCCACATTAGTGGAGAGAGATGCTATGTTCAACATATGAAGACATAAATTAAACTTAGTGATTGCAGTTTGATCTTAACTAAGGAATAAAAATTGAATGATAGGATTTTGATATGTTTTTATTAAGACAAACATGATGATACTTGAAGATAATTGAATAAAAAAAATACTTGAGCTACATAATTTCTAAATTCTTGTTTTTATACTTAATTATTTTTAATTCATAAGTATGAGGAGAAATGATCAACTCTTTTGTGATTTTTGCATTACTTGGGACGAACAATGAATTAAGTTTGGGGGTGTGGAACGATGAAAATATATAGATTTTTTCATACCTTTTTGACCTAATTTTATGCAAATTTTGAGTAATTATTGTCAAAAAATATAATTTATTTATAAAATAATTAATTTGTGTTAAAATTACCAATATTGATTTTTAATTATTTTTATAAATATTGAGCATGAATTTGACGATTTTTCGACAATTTTGCACAAATGGTGAAAATCGGCCTGATCGACATTGCTGACAGCTTACACCATTGAGGTAATTTTTACACCGAGTTAATGAAGAGATACGAAAAATATTTTTCAAGTCAAGGATCAGTCCAATATAAAGCTAAATTATGCTTTATAATTATATTTTTAATTCAAATTAAATTGGATTAAAATTAAATTATAAAGGCTAAGCTGAAGTGGCTCGATGTACATGCAACCGAGGGTCGAACCACGTCCAAATGGGCTAGCCATGTGCCATCGACATGATGGTATACTCAGATGAAATGTTGACCAGTTCAACCTTACAAAACAACCCTCAAACTTTCACAAAATGTCATTCCAACCTCTCCTTTTTTCATGGTTTCAAATTCTCACCTTAGCTTATTTTTAGCAAACTTTGAACAAGTCAAGGTTGATATGTGGTGGTCAGCCATGGGGGAGTGTTTGGCTGATATTTATTTGCTAAATATTGTCACACAACCTCTCCTCAACTCCACCTATAAATACACCCCCATTCACCTCATTTCGACATACCAACACAAATTATCTTCTCTTCTTTCTCTCTAGTTTTCTCTCTAGCCTTCCATCCACATTTTCCCTCATTCCCTTGCCGATTTCCCCTCTTGGAAAAGAGTGATTCTTCAGCCTTCCATAGCCTTTGTTGAGTGTTCATCAAAGACCTCGATCTGGGAAGAAACGAGCAAGAACGACGAAGAATGCGGAAGCAGTTCTTGAGAAATTGTCGGATTTAATCCTATTCTTTTTCTCATATTTTTAGATTCTTGTTTGTTATCATGATGAATGCTATTATGAATGCTATTAATTATTTAATTAAAATGGCTTAAATTTTTAAGTGTTAGGTTTATTGTGTTTAATTGCTTGTTTATATTTAATCCATATTATACTGTTATAGGCCTTGAATATTTTGTTTAAGTAAATATTATCATGTCTAAGTTATTATTGCATTACCCTTATGATATAACTATTTAATTAATCATTTAAGTGTGTTGAAATTTTGATTAATGGACACACTATTTAATTTGTGCATGCTTTATCCTCTAAAGAAGCTAAGGGTTAAAATTGATGTATTGGAGAATACTAGCCTTGAATAACTTGCAGGATTGTTGTAATTAAATTGTTTCAATATAGATGTATGTTGTTACCTCACTTGATCCTTTACATACTTATGAATATTAATTTAGTCGGTCGTATTGGCATAAGTGTATGTTCAAGAGATAGATTAATTTCATAATGTATGTTGTAACACGTAGGATTGTATTCTAATCAATTAATTGTAAAATTATATTAGCAACTTGATGAATTAAAAACACAATATAGTTGAATGAGTGATGATTAAAATTAAATGTAACTAAACTAAATGCAAATGATGCCTAATGCAAATTAACCTAAGTATGCAAACTATATGTACGAAATAGATTTTAGCAAAGATTAAACACAATTCACAGCAAGTATAACATAAATAAATTAGGACAATTACTTTAATTAAACTCAATTCATTATCAACATGCTTAATAACATTCGGAAAAACACTCCGTGGCAACTCGACCTTTCATGAGTTTGGAAACCACATTAGGTCCTTTCGGAATCCTTTACTTAGTAAATACAAATTTTACTGATCCTTATTTTCTAAGTTTACTGATCCTTATTTACTAAGGGTTTCCTAACATTCGTGTGAGGTAATAGGGACGTGTTAGGTTTGCAATAGTTTAATCACACAAATATAAAAACTATGTAGATAACAGAGCTTGGTTAGAGTTATTATGCAACCTACACTTTAATCGGGTTAGGATCTAAATTGAGCATGCACATTTCAATTATGTGTCCACTAGCCGTTGTCTAGTTAGGATCGCTCAGCTAAATCTAGTACATTTCAACCAAGTATGAACGAAATACAGACTTGATTTTAATTGAAAACATGATCTATTGAGGCATAAACATCATAAGCATGAATCAAACGAATATTTTTTAATCAAAGCAATTATCCTAGCTTAAATAAAATTAAGATAACATTGTTGTAAATAAGAACAAAAAACACATAGCAAACATATTAATATTAAATTGAAGGAAAGAAAGAATAAACCTAAATCAATTTGAGTGTCACCCAAGACTCTGATCGAAGTGGGCTCCTTCGTTCCTTTTCTTCGCTCTCTTTTGTTGATGGCTCTCCGAGGTAGCAGACTAAAGTCTCTTTAAGAGGTTTAATTAGCTAAAATCTCTATGAAGAGATGATGCTAGGCATGGGGAATGAGAAATGCTAGAAAAGATGAGAAAATTGAGAGAGAAGAGAGAATGTTGAGTGTTGAGGGATGACGGATGATTTGAAATGGTGGAAATCGGGTCTTATTTATAGGTGAGGAGTGAAGGTTTGTTTACTAAAAATAGAGAGTTTAAAAACCTTCATTCTTCTCAAATGGGTGGCCGACCATCACTCAAGGAATTTGAGTGGAATTATGCTTCAATTTAAAGCAATCTTCATTCTACATCAACTAGGGACTGAGACTTGGTAAACAGCAAATCTTAGGGCCAATATCTGATTTCTTCTAAATTGCAAGGACCTTTTGAAATTAAACAAAATGTGGTTTATTTGGGAAGCCATGTGTAGCCGAAATTGGGTTAAGACCCTCTTCAATTTGGACGGTTTTGTGATCTAGCAAAATATTTAGTCCTGTCCAAAATAACTTAATTAATTAAGAGACTAAAGAATAAAATTAACCCAATTATTAAACAATTAAATAAGCCCAAATTATTAATGAAATATTTTATATTAAATTATTAAATATAATTTCATGTTTTATCATTTAATTTAATCATACATGGCCCACTTTGTACCTTAAAAATATATTATGTTTAAATAACCATAAAATAAACCATTTTATGCATGAAAACTGTATAATAAAGCATAAAATCACATTTTGATAATTTCTATGTCCTAAATTCATATTTTCACATATTTCATCAATTTATTAAACATTTACATGGTTTTAACAATGAATTTAAGTAAAAATGTGATAAATTACATAGGAAAAAAGCTATATATTTTTCAATTTGGATATGTATGTGCTATAACACATTTACTTATCCAAAGTTAGTTTAGTCAGTCATATTGGCATAGGTGTATGTTCAAGAGATACTACTTTTATAAGTAATATTGTTCATAAGTTAGCAAGATACCGGGTTGTCGTGAACATTGTTTCGTAACAAGAATGAACATAATTTAAATGTAATCGAGTAATTAAAGCAATTAACTGAACACATTTATGTCATATTGATTAAAACCCTTAGAATTGTACATAGAATATAATTTAGTCTTAGCTTAACTTAGTTCAATTTAGTTTAGAACACTTTAGCTTAATATCCCTCTTAAATATTATCTTGTTCTTAACCAATTTGTTGATTAAGTATTTCATAAATATTTTTCATAGCACAGTCTCTGTGAGTACAATACTCGACATTTACTTGTCACTTATTACTTGAATACGATTGTGTACACTTTCACATTTTCATTATTCCAGTCTCCACTCATTTAGTTATTTGAGGTGCTATAAGGGAGTGTGTGGCTTCAACCCGCTTAATTCGAAGGACTGTATTTGGTTTGTGGGAGTTAGGAGTTTCGTTTATCCAATGTCATTCCTCTAACACATCGATAGTATGTCATTCCTCTTTATCCTTGCATTGAATAGATTTGAAAATACTGAAGGTAACATGCTCATCATTAAGTCTCATGGTAAATTTACCTTTGTAAACATCAATAAGAGTTCGTCCGGTAGCTAAAAATGGTCATCCTAAGATTATGGGAACCTCCTTGTCTGCCTCGCAGTCAAGTATGATAAAATCAGTCGAAAAAATGAATTTATCCACACGAACTAAGATATCTTTGATTTGCCCTTCAGGTTGAGCCAATGATCGATATGCTAGTTGCAATGTCACTACAATGGGTTTCATCTGACCAATTCCCAATTTTCTGAAAGTAGATAGTGGCATTAGGTTGGTGCTAGCTCCAAAGTCGCATAAAGCTTTGCCCAAATAATGGTTGTCAATTGAACATGGGATAGTAAAGCTCCTAGGATCTTTCATTTTGGGGGGCAACTTATTTGTCAAAACAACACTACAGCCTTCTATGAGTGCAACAGTTTCAATATAACTAAGCTTCTTCTTCTTGTACAAGAGCTCCTTCATAAATCTCCCATAATTAGGAATTTGCACAAGAGCGTCAACTAAAGGAATATTGACATGAAGTTGCTTCAGTGTGTTCAGGAACTATTGATACTACTTATCATGCTCATTCTCTCTGAATCATTGTGGAAAAGGTAAAGGTGAAGATATATTAGATTGCATTGACACCTTTGATTGCGTCGACAGTTTTGAAGGTCAGACATTAGGCATATGAGTGACAATTTGTGGAACTTCTTTGTTTGGTATATTGACAAGCTCTTCAAATTAAACCTTCTCACTAGGGATCACTTCACCAGTGTCTTGAGGTGCTATAATAGAGTCTATAGTCGGTTAACCAGTTTGTTTACCACTCCAAAGAGTGATAGCCTTGTAGTGTTCCTTCCCTTTCGGATTGGGATTTTTCGTGTCACTAGGTAGTGTTCTCGGTGGTCGAGCACTCAGATTCGAAGCAAGATGTCCTAATTGTGCCTCTAATGCCCAAATAGAAGATGATTCCCTTGCAAAATAGCTTTAATGCGAGTAATATGCTCTCGCATTAAAACCTCAAAAGTTACTAACAGATCAGATGGGGAAGCTTGTGTGTATTGTTGTTGTCGATGTCCTTGAACATGCTGATTCTGCATTGAAGAGTGTTGTGGTTGCATCTGAGTGTGTTGATTGTAGTTCTGCTATTGTTGATTGTAATTCCTTTGTCTTGAGTTATAAGTGGTTTGAGTAGATGTATTCCCGTATTTGAATGTCGTAGCATTTTGTCCAGCACTCTGAGTTCCCCAAGACTATTGATTGTGTGCAGAATTATTATAAGAGTTTCTATAAGAATTGCTACAAATATTACTGACATAGAAGGCATTCACTACATGTTGCAGACAATCTCCATAGCTATGGTTGTCACCACAAATCTCACAACAAAAAGTAGGAACATTAACTTGTTGAGCGACTTGTATAGGTGTAACGTCACAAGTCCCTTTCATATTTTTTATCATGTTTGCAAAAGAAGAAAAATAAGTACTAAGTACAGATATTACGTCCAATTCAATAACTTTCGGAGTAGCTTCTACTTGTGCAACTCTGGAGATAGGATATTGATAATTATTCTGAGCAATTTTATCAAGAATTCCAATAGCTTCATCATAAGTACAATCCAGCAAAGACCCATTGGCTGATGCGTCGGTAAGATTCCTTGTTTGTGAATTCAGCCCATTATGGAAAATCTCAACCTGTGTTTCTTGTTGAATGTCATGCATGGGGAAACGTCAAAGCAAAGATTTATAACATTCCTATGTAATGTAAAGATTCTCATCATCCAGTTGATGATAAGCTGTAATATCATTTCGGAGACGAGCATTCATTATCAGCGGATTAAAGCGTAAAACAAACTGTGATGCAAGTGTATTCCAAGAAGTAATTGAGTCGACAGGTAGCCCTAAGAACCAAGTACGAGCTCTTCCCTACAAGGAATAAGGAAATAATTGCATTTTCAAAGCGTCATTAGGAACACGTTGTTGACTAATGGAAGCACAAATCAATAAAAATGATTTAAGATATTCTCGTGCATCTTCATGTGGTAGTCCAGCATATTGCCTATTAGAATTCAACATTTGAAACATTACTTGCTTGAGTTCAAAATTCCCAGCTTGGATTGTTGGCCTAATAACTCCCGGTTGTATGTCATTCATGACAGGTACTACAAAATCTCGTATAGTCCTATTTTGTATTTGATCGTCTTATAGCAATGGTGGATCATCAGCATTTTGTAGCGGTATTGAGGGTATGGCTGCATCATTTCTTTGTAAAGCCATATTTCTTTGTTCTTGAAGTCTCCTTCGGTTCATTCAATTTCTGGATCAAAATCGGCAATAAACTCTGAATTGCTTTAGGTCATAAAACACCTAAAATATAATATGCAAATAACAAAAAAAAAAGAAAATAAGTTAGTAACAACTAAATATTAGATAATTAAAAAATATAAAGTGCAAAAATAAAAATAAACATCAAACAAACACCATCCCGACAACGACACCAAAACTTGATCGGCTGCTTAACATCATAGCAATATTGTGCAAGCGTACACTATCGATGTAAGTATAATAGACAGATGTGAGTCTGTCGGATATCGATACCACGAGGATGGTTGTCTTTTGTCTATTAATGTCAGTGCAATGAATAAGTAAAATGAGATAATTTGTGAGAATAGTTGTCAAAGCAATAACTTGAAAATAAAAACTAAATGTGATAATGGTAAAATGGGATTTCCAAAGTGAATATTCAACAAAATAATAAGTGTTGCTCACAAGATATGAAAGGATAGGTGATTTTCACTACAATAAAGTGCAATGAATATCTTACCAAGCTTAATTTCTATATTTGACCTAAGATTTAAACATGCACATTCACCACACCTTCCGATGATGGCAATGCAACACAGTTAAGAGTAAGTGAATTAAATTCCTCTAATCCTCAAGCAACTTCAGTTGTCATGCTTGTTAGCTTGAACTATCTCTACACCTTCCAATGACAGTGACTACAATAACATTTCCATGCTAAAAACATTAAAACCCAAAGATTGAATAGTTGAAGCAAGGTTGAATAAAATAACATTTAACTTAGAAATCATGTGTACTTCCAAACAAACACGAAATAGAAAGTAATCGCCAATGTTTAGAAAAGAAATGTAAAAGAAACAAGTGGAGAATACTATTCCTAACCAATCTCGACTTGTTCTCTCAATTGCACTTAAGGCTACTTGTCAAGAGCTGATATGTATCCTTTTCACGTTGGTTCACCTGTGAGAGCCTGAAGCCTCCATAGTCGAAAGCTTCAATGGTAAGTTGAAGAAGAATATGGCTCCCAAAAGGCCTCCTTGTTCTCTTTCCTAGTGAGTATTTATATCCTTCCAAATTGTGCAGGTGTCCTTTCATAAATATCAAGTTGTCTCTGGTCATGCAAGTTGGTTATACCAGACTGGACAGCTCACACATTTTTGTTATTATCCGAATAGATGTCGAGTGCGGTGACAATCCTGGGCACAATTTGGAAATACTCATGCAGCGACATCAGTACCAAAACATGACAAAATTAAGGATAACTAGGCTAAGGTCCATTGAGTTAGAAAATGCAATTTACTAAACTAAAAAAATGCTAAAATATGTGCTAAAGATAACTAAATGGGAATAACTTAACCAATAAGTAGGGAGAAAACATATGTTCATTTTAGCACTATCAGGGTCTCATTTTCATATTATGTAGGTAGTTTTGTTTCTAGGTTAGTTTCAAGTTGGAAGTTATATCCCAAAGTTATCCTTTGTTTAATTTTCTTTTGTATTTTTATCCTAATTGGAGAGATTGACCTTGTTAAGAACGATTGAGAAATTCAAATTGTAACTCGTATTTCATCGTGTAGCGAGGTTCACTTCATTTGGTATCAGAGCTAGTTTTCTTCTCAAGTACATTATATTTTATGTCTCTCTCAGATTCGTAAAAAAATCGTTAAATAAATTGTCAAAAAAATGCCAAAGGAAAAAAGGCAAAGATGATATGAGATTTTAAAAAAATTACTCTTATATGACGATCACCAAGGAATATAAAAAAGGTAAACTTTCTTCTTCAACATGGAAGTCAAGTCAGAGCAATAAGGAAAGCAAGTTTGCATATTCCCGAGGTAATGAAAATAATATTGGAATCAAAGAAACAAGAGTTACCTCGAGTACACAAAAGTATTCATCTATGAATTACAAAATAGGAAAGATGAACATGCTTTCTATGACGATCCTCCATTTTGATCCTAATAGAAGTCAACCATTTTGGGTTCTTCAAATTCAGAACTCATTTGTACATACAAAGCAAGAAAAGAAAAACACTAGAAGGAAAAAATGAGTCAAAAAGAAATTGAGAGAAAAGAAAAATAAAGATTGTTGATGAAAGAAAATGATTGAAAAATGAAAGAGCTTGAGAGAAGAGAAAAAAATTGAAAAAGAAAAAGAATTTGTGAAAAAAGGAATTTGTGAAAAACAAGAGTGCGAGAGAAACGAAATTGAAAAAGAAAAGGAGTGTGAGAGAAAATAAATTGAGACTGAAAAAGTGATTCAACAAGGAGAGAGTGGAAACAAATAGCATGTTCACAGAAAAGTGAGGGATGTTTTAACTAATCAACATTCGAATTTGCTTTGGGATATCTCTTCGACTCAGGTTTCTAAAGATCTATTGGTAAAGTTCAAACTTCATTACTTCCCAATGAAAGGCGATTCCACATTTGGGAGAAAGGTTTGTTGGAAAATGACATTACGCCACAAGTTCAAGTGTTGGAAGGTAAGCAAGGTAAGGATTTTTCTAAGATCAAACCAAGACGATATTCTTTGAATTTTGTTGAAGAGTTTGTCTCTAATAGTGTCTTAATACATTTTCCTCATGACATGTCTTGTGTTGGTTGAAGCAATTTTAAACTACAGATTCAAAGATCTATGGATTACCTTGGTTTAACTAGATTCGAACAAAATTTGTTTGTTAAGAATGAAAAATAATTTTCACATCAAACTTTTAAATTTTAGGTTTCAAATTATTACGTGGGTTCTTTAAATCATTCTGAAAATATTTCATGGATATACTTGTTTATTAGAAGAATGTTTTAGAGTTTGGTTTGTTTGAACATGCATATACCTAAACTTTCTTTGTTTAACATGGGTGATTCGTTTTTGAAGGAATAACATTTGTTTCATTCTGAGATGAGTGATCAAAATCACATGTTTATACTCGGAGTGAAAGTCATTACGCAATTTTTACAAGGATCCAAGTATAAGAATTTTATTTTGTATAATTGTATCTGTTGTAAACTCTAATTTATATAGGTTTTTCTTTGTAGTTTATGACACCATTTACTTAAAAATAATATTAAATTTTAATATTTGATCATTAATTGGGTGAATTTTGTTTTTATTTCAATAATGGGCATGATTCAATAAAGAATGTAATTTTATGTTATTTTGTATTAAATTTGTGCAAAATTTAATTGTTTTTGTTACATATTAATCTTGATATTATTTAATGCATTTGCAAAAAGAAAATTATGCTTGATTTGTTTATAAAATAAAGTTACATGGACATGCCCAAATTCACTCTATATGGATGACAAACATGAAGCACCCAATCCCGGTACACACACATCTCAAATGATTTTAAATGCATCTTACGTAATTTCCTACTCATCACATAGTCAAGTTCAACTAATTATATACAACAACAACCATACAACACATCAACCAAAGTATTTCAAGCATTCATCAAATATACATATACATATATATATATGCAATAAGAGAATTTCCATAAAGCTTAAGCATAAATAATTCATAAAAGGTATTAAATACTTTTATTACACAACCACAAACTTCATTTCATCACTCAAAATATAATAATCATTTAATTCCATAAGTGTTGTAACATAGCAATTTATCATAATTTGATCATTCAACCAAAAAGAAAACAAATTATCCCATACCCAAGTAATTGCTAATTTCCTACCCAAAGGCTTTAACCCCTAGTCCTATGTACATGCCACTTCTTAAGTCAAAATATAAAGAACAAAAGCTACCAAAAGATGTCAATATTGTGATCTTCCAAGGCTTTCGATCTACTATTTATATCTGACGACCTACATCACAAAAGAAATATCAACAACATAAGTATGCATAAAAACTCTTTAACTTTAAAGACCAAGTACATTAATTCATTATCACAATGTCCAGAAGGCTATATATTATTCTTCCAAAAACTCAACCTTAAGTGTATCTCCAAAAGAACTCATAAATCTAAATACACAAGTGGCCTTGTTTTACCATTCTTATCTATTTCTTGTTCATTTACCTTTCTTCCAATTTATTTGTAAATAACTCTTTTACCATTCCTTTCCCATCACTACATATTTGTTACTAATCAATTTATCGGCTCATAGCCTACTAAGCCGAAGCTCGAATTTATTCACCGACTCATAACCTACTAAGCTGAAGCTTGAATTTATTCACCGGTGATAGTACTAGAAAGAACATATGCTTTCTCCCTACTTATTGGTTAATTTATCCCCATTTAGTTATCTTTAGCACATATTTTAGCATTTTCAGTTCAGTAAATTGCATTATATAACTCAGTGGACCTTAACCTATTTATCCTTAATTTTGTCATGTTTTGGTATTGATGTCGCTGCATGAGTATTTCCAAATTGTGCCCAGGACTGTCACCGCACCTGATAGCTGTCAAAGCAGCTTCCAACGCGGATAAGAACAAAAATGTGTGAGCTATCCAGTCTGGTATAACCAACTTGTACGGATAGAGGTAGCATGATTATTATGAAAGGTCACCTGTATTATTTAGAAGAATATAAATATTCACAGGAAAAGAGAGAAGGGACCGATTTTTGGTGCATTATCTTCTTCAATTCATCTTTTGAAGCTTTTCGGTTATGGAGGCTTAAGTCTCTTAAGGGTGAATCAACGTGAAAGGGATGTAGATCAGCTCTTAACGAGGAGCCTCGAGTGATACACAAGAGGGAATTGAGAGGTCAACTCGAGATTTCTAAGAATAATATTCTCAACTTGTTTCTTTTATATTTCTTTTCTAAACGCTGGTGGTTACTTTCTATTTCATGTTTGTACGGAAGTACATATGATTTTTTGGGTTAAATGTTATTTTATTCAACTTTTCTTCTATTGTTTAATCTTTGGGTTTGAATGTTTTTAGCATGAAAATGTTATTGCGGTCACTACCACTGGAAAGTGTAGCGAGAGTTCAAGCTAACAAGCATGACAATGAAACTTGCTTGAGGATTAGAGGGATTTAATCCACTTGTTCTTAATTGTGTTCCATTGCCATCATCAGAAGGTGTGATCAATGTGCATATTTAACTCTTAGATTAAATATAGAAGTTAAGCTTGGTAAGATATTTATTGCAAATTATTGCATCGAAAATCACCTATCCTTTTATATCTTGTGAGCACTTAGTATACTATTGAAGATTCACTTTGGGGAGCCCATTTTATCATTATCATATTTCATCTTTATTTTCAAGTTATTGCTCCGACAACTATTCCCACAATTTATCTCGTTCTTATCTGTTTATTGCACTAATATTGATAAACAAAAGACCACCATCCTCGTGGGATCGATATCCGACAAATTCATATCTGTCTACTATACTTGCATCAATAGTGTATGCTTGCACAATAATGCTATGATGTTAAACAACTGATCAAGTTTTGGCATTGTTATCGGGGATGATGTTCGTTTGGTGTTTATTTTTGTTTTTGCACTTTATTTTTATAATATTTAGCTATTACTAAATTGTTTTCTTTTTGTCGCTATTTTCACATTTTATTTTAGGTGTTTTATGACCCGAAGAAATTCAAAATTTATTGCTTATTTTGATTCAAAAATTGAAAGAACTGTTCGGAGGAGACTTAAAGAACAAAGGAATATGACTTTACCAGAAAACAATGAAACCATACCCTCGGCATAACAACAAAATCCTGATGACCCACCGTTGCTGCAAGAAGTTCAAATACAAAACAGGACTATACAAGATTTTGTAGTAACTATCTTGGATAACTTACAACCGAGAGTTGTTAGGCCAACAATCCAAGCTGGAAATTTTGAACTCAAGCCAGTAATGTGTCAAATGTTAAATTCTAATGGGCAAAATGTTGGACTTCCACATGAAGATGCACGAGAACATCTTAAATCATTTTTATTAATTTGTGCTTCCTTTAGTCAACAAGGTGTTCCTGATAACGCTTTGAAAATGCAATTATTTCCTCATTAAAGAGCTCGTACTTGGTTCCTTGGGCTACCTGCCAACTCAATTACTTCTTGGAAAACTCTAGCAACACTGTTTGTTTTGCGCTTTAACCCGTCGACAATAAATGCTCATCTCCGAAATGATATTACATCTTATCATTAGCTGGTTGATGAGAATCTTCACACTACATGGGAACGTTATAAATCTTTGCTTCGACGTTGCCCAATGCATGGCATTCAATAGGAAACGCAAATTGAGATTTTCTATAATGGGCTAAATTCACAAACAAGGAATCTTGTCGACACATCAGCCAATTGTCCTTTGCTAGATTGTACTTATAATGATGCTGTTAGAATTCTTAAGGGAATTGCTCAGAATGATTATCAATATCCTTTCTCTAAAGCTGCACAAGCAAAAGTTACTCTAGGAGTTATTGAATTGGATGCAATATCTACACTTAGTGCTCAAGCTTCTTCTCTTACGAATATGATAAAAAATATAAAAGGGACTAGTGACGTTACACCTATACAAGTCGCTTAACAAGTTGATGTTCGTACCTTTTGTTGTGAGATTTGTGGTGACAACCATAATTATGAAGATTGTCCATAACATGTAGAGAATGTCTTCTATGTTAGTAACATACGTAACAATTCTTATGGCAACTCTTATAATAACTTTGCACCCAATCAACAGTCTTGGGAAACTTAGAATGCTGGACAAAATGCTGCTACATTTCGATATGGGAATACATATACTCAAGGCAATTATAATCTAAGACAAGGGAATTACAATCAACAACAATAGAACTACAAGCAGCACACTTAGATGCATCCACATCAGAATCAGACACAGCTACAACACTCTTCAATGCAGAATCAACATGTTCAAGGACATCGAAAACAACAGTACACGCAAGCTTCTCCTTCTGACCCATTAGTAGCTCTTGAGGCTTTATTGCCAGAGCATATTACTCACATGGAAGCTATAATGCAAAGAAATTCATCTTTTATTCGGGAGTTGGACGGATAATTAGGACAACTTGCTTCAAATCTGAATACTCATCCATCGGTACCACTACCTAGTGGCAGGGAAAATCCCAATCCAAGGGGGAGAGAACATTGCAAGGCTATCACTCTTAGGAATGGTAAACAAACTGGCGAGTCAACTATAGACTCTACTTTAGCACCTCAAGATACTGGTGAAGTGATCCCTGGTGAGAAGGTTGAATCTGAAGAGCTTGTCGATGTACCAGACTAAGAAGTTCCACAAATTGTCACTCATATGCCTAATGTCCGACCCTTGAGACTGTCGATGCAATCAAAGGTGTTGACGCAATTTGATGTATCTCCACCTTTACCTTTTTTTACAAAGATTCAGGGAGAATGAGCATGATAAGTAGTATCAACAGTTCCTGGACACACTAAAGCAACTTCATGTCAATAATCCTTTAGTGGATGCTCTTGTGAAAATTCCTAATTATGGGAAATTGATGAAGGAGCTCTTGTCCAAGAAGAAGAAACTCAGTGATATTGAAACTATTGCACTCACAGAAGGTTGTAGTACTGTTTTGACAAATATGTTGCCCCCAAAAATGAAAGATCCTAGGAGCTTTATTATCCCATGTTCAATTGGCAACCATTATTTGGGCAAGGCTTTATGCAACTTGGGAGCTAGCATTAACCTAATGTCACTATCTACTTTCAAAAAGTTGAGAATTGGTCACATGAAACCTACTGCACTGACCTTGCAAATAGCAGATCGATCCTTGGCTCAACTTGAAGGGAAAATCAAAGATATTTTAGTTTATGTGAATAAATTTGTTTTTTTCAGCTGATTTTATCATACCTGACTGCAAGGTAAACAAGGAGGTTCCCATAATCTTGGGATGACCATTTTTAACCATCGGACGAACTCTTATTGATGTTTACAAAGGTGAACTAACCATGCGACTTAATGATGAGCATGTTACTTTCAATGTTTTTGAATTTATTCAATGCAAGGATAAAGAAGAATGTCATACTAACGATGTCCTAGATGATCTAATTGAGGAAGAATTCAATGACCAAAGCACACTACTTTCTGAAGAGTTTGCAGTGACATCTGATGATGAATTCTTAGATGATTGTGACAGCATTGTTGAAGCTAATAATATTGAACTCAGGCATGGATGGCAGATTGAATCTTTAGACTTAGCCAACAGGACGACTCCAATTTTCAAGTCATCTATTGAAGAAGCTCCTACTGTGGAATTGAAACCACTACTTACTTATCTTAAATATGTCTTTCTTGGTGATAACAATACTCTCCCAGTTATTGTCTCCACAACACTTGATGTAACTCAAGAAGAGAAATTGGTCCATATTCTTAA
This sequence comes from Kokia cookei, assembly GCA_039519145.1. Taxonomy (NCBI): domain Eukaryota; kingdom Viridiplantae; phylum Streptophyta; class Magnoliopsida; order Malvales; family Malvaceae; genus Kokia; species Kokia cookei. Next base: position 23,909,806 of record CM076900.1, read on the forward strand.
GCAACATAAATGAGTTATTGCTTGGAATGTTGTTGATATTTGAGGCATTAGTCCATCTTTTTGCATGTGCAAGATCAAGTTGGAAGATGAAGGCAAGCAATCGATTGAGCAATAAAGAAGATTAAACGAGAAGATGAAGGAAGTTGTTAAGAAGGAAATTATAAAATGGTTTGATGCTGGAATTATTTACCCTATTTCTGATAGTAATTGGGTAAGTCTAGTGCAATGTGCACCTAAAAAGAGTGGCATCACTGTGGTTATCAATGCCAAAGACAAGTTAATTCCTACACGCATTCCTACGGGATGGCGAGTCTGTATGGATTATCGCAAACTTAATGCTGCCACAAGGAAGGACCACTTCCCGCTTCTTTTCATTGACCAAATGTTGGATAGGCTTGCTGGAAGAGCCTATTATTGCTTTTTAGACGGCTATTCTGGGTACAATCAAATTGCTATTCTGCAGAAGGATTGGGAGAAAATAACTTTAACCTACCTCTATGGTACTTTTGCTTTTCGTCATATGCCTTTCGGCCTTTGCAATGCACCAGCCACATTTCAAAGGTGCATGATGACAATATTCTTGGATATGATTGATGATTCTTTAGAGGTTTTTATGGATGATTTCTCAGTCTATGGGAATGATTTTGATAATTGCTGACAACTTGGATAAAGTATTGAAGCGATGTGAAGACACACATCTTGTTCTAAATTGGAAAAAATGTCATTTCATGGTAACTAAAGGCATTGTGTTCGATCATCGCATCTCTAGTCAAGGTATTGAAGTAGACAAAGCTAAAGTGGAAATCTTTGAGAAATTACCTTCCCCAACAAATGTGAAAGGCATTCGTAGTTTTCTTAGGCATGCAAGGTTTTACCGAAGATTTATTAGAGATATTTCGAAAATTGCAAAGCCCTTATGCTCATTACTGGATTTGAACCAAAAATTCCTCTTTAACGAGGTATGTCTGGATGCATTCATTCAAATAAAGAAGCATCTAATAAATGCACCTATTATCGTTGCACCAGATTGGTCTCAACCTTTTGAAGTTATATGCGATGCAAGCAACTTTTCTATGGGTGCTGTTTTAGGACAACGCAAAGGAAAAATATTTCACGCCATCTATTATGCTAGCAAAACTCTTATAGAAGCTCAAATCAATTATACCACTACAGAGAAAGAATTGTTGGTTGTAATCTTTACTTTCGACAAGTTTCGTTCATATCTTATCAGCCCAAAACTTATCGTATTTACTGATCACTCAGTGTTGAGATATCTTTTTGCGAAGAAGGATGCAAAATAAAGACTGATATATTGGATCTTACTGTTGCAAGAATTCGACATCGAGATAAAAGATCGCAAAGGTTCAGAAAATCAAGTTGCAGTCCATCTGTCTTAATTGGAAGTTGGCAGCAAAGATGGAAACATACTTCAAATTGTCGACGCATTCCTAGATGAGAAGTTATTTGCTGTAGATACAACCCCTTGGTATGCGGATTTGGTTAATTATCTAGTGTGTGGAAAATCCCATTGGGTGTCACAGGCCATAAAAAAGAAAGATGTTTTCGTGAAGTAGCGAAGTACCATTGGAACGAGCTGTATTTATTCAAGATATGCAATAGCAACATCACTCGGCATTCTGTTCTAGAAGAGGAGATGCTTTGAATCCTGAAGCACTGTTATGATGCTCCATATAGAGGTAATTTCGACGGCATGAGAACTACTGTTAAAGTTCTTTAATCAGGATTCTACTAGCCTTCACTATTTAAGGACATCCACAAGAATCAATGCAATAGGTGTCAACGCACTAGTTCTATATCCCGACATAATGAAATGTTCCAGCAATTGATTATGGAGGTTGAATTGTTCGATGTTTGAGGTATGGATTTTATGGGACCATTTCCAAGTTCATTTGAAAATCTTTATATATTAGTGGCTGTTGACTACGTCCCGAAATGGGTTAAAGCTGTTGCAGTTCCAAAGGATGATGCAAGGACATTGCTTAAATTTTTTCACAAGCATGTACTCACCTGCTTTGGCACACCAAAGGCATTGATTAGTGATTAAGGTACAAACTTTCATTGCAATCAAGTGGCAGCCGCATTGAAGGGATATGGAGTTAATCATAGAATGAATACTACTTATCATTCGCAAACCAATGGACAAGTTAAAGTATCCAATCGACAAATTAAGAACATTATTGAGAAGGTTATGAACCCTTCGAGGAAATATTGGTCTTCCAAACTGGATGGCACTTTATGGGCATTGCGGATAGCATACAAAACTCCATTATTGATGTCATTCTATCAGTTGGTGATAGCATTGGAAAAGACCATTGATTTCTCCTTACTTAGGGTATAATTTGTTCCCATTTTATCATTTTTAGCATACATTTTTAGCATTTTTAACTTAGTGACTACATTTTCTAACTCAGTGATGCTCGGTTTAATTTTCTTTAATTCTATCTTGTTTTTGCTACTAATGTCATAACAACTAGTTGTTCAGTATTGCATCCAAAGATGTCAGTGTAGGAATCTATCCTGAAAGATAAATGCATGAAGGTATCCAAGGTTGTCGCCGTAAAATAGAATTCAAATTTGCGCCTAAAAATATCACGACAATCGGCAACTGTCTGATGAACACACCAGGTTTGCATGAGTGTATAGCTGGTATAACCATCTTGTACAGCTAGAGGAAGTTGGATGTGAAAGGGAGGACACTTGTATTGGGTAGTGGTTGATAAATACTGATGAGAAAGGATCTTCTTGAAGCTTCATCTTCCAATTTTTTACGCATTAAAACTTTTTCTTCAACATTTTTCTTAAGCTTGCTTCCATGGTAGCTTAAATTCCTAGAGGGCAACCTGACTGTGACGAGAAGGAAATATGCTCTTGATAGGGATCATTCCTAAATGTGACTCAAGAGGAGTGTAAGGGAATGGTTCTAGTAGACTAGGAATAGGATGCTTCAATTTATTCTGTTATTCTCTCTTTAAATGCTGATGAATTTTGATTATTTGAATTTGTATGGAAGTACAATTTAACTTCAGATCAAGTATGATATCTACTCAAACTTTCCTTCATTGTTTATCTTTGGATTTAATTGCTTGGCGTGTAATTGCAGTCATTGTCACTAGAAAGTGCAGCGACAAATTAAGTTAACAAGCAAATCAGTGGAAGTGGCTTGAGGATCGAAGGAATTTTGTCCACTTGTTCTTGAATATTTTACATTGCCAGCACTGGAAAGTGTGGTTAGTGTGAGTATTTGAGTCTTTGATAAATAGCGAAATTGAGGTTGGTAAGATTTCATAGAGCTTAATTGCTGTGACAATTTATTTATCATTTACCTTGTGATCACATTTAGCTATTTGCCAACTTTTCAAGCCAGGAAACCCCATCTCATTATTACTATTTTTACTTCTTAAATTTTCTTAAATTGCTTCGACAAATTATTCTCAAACTTTTACTGCATTTTCTTATTAATTTGCTTCGACATTATTCATCACAATCTCTTTTGTTTTAACTTCCTTTGCATCGACAATTTTAAATATAAGCAACCATCTCTGTGGGATCGATATCTGATAGTTTTAAACCTATCTACTATACTTGCATCGACACTATACGCTTGCACAAATTGTTGTGACGTTCATAGTGCGATTAGTTGGTTTTTGGGAAAGCATGTCACTTACCAGTTGAACTGGAGCATAAAGCAAAGTGGGCAATTAAGCAAGTGAACATGGACTATGAAGCTGTTGGATATCACTGAACTAGAGGAGATTAGGCAAAATGTCTATGAAAATGCTGCAATTTACCAAGAAAAGACCAAACGATAGCATGACAAAATTATTTTGCAGTGACAATTTATCGCGGGTCAACAAGTTTTATTATTCAATTGTAGACTAAAATTGCACCTGGGTAAACAATGCTCACGTTAGTCTGGACCTTTCGAAGTTGTCGAAGTATTTCCTCATGGTGCGGTCACAATTAGAGATTTACATGATGGACACCAATTCAAAGTGAATGGACAACGATTAAAACATTATTTTGGGAATATTGATCAAAAGTAGGCAAAGAACATTAAATTGGTCGAAATTTTTTAATTTTATTGAGTTGATTATTATGTAATTTTTTTTTTCAAGTTTGTTTTACTTCTTATTTTTACAGAATAATTAGGTACCATTGTCGACGCACTTGGACTTTATTGTCAATGCAGTTCGTACGATTGTACTACCACTTATGACTCATCAAGAATGAGGGCATAATAGGGATTTTAAATCTCACCTTTTGATCAAAAGTAACCTAGCTGTCTGATCTGTCTGAGCAGGCGCAATTTTCATTAGATACATTTATTCTCGCCAACTTTATGTCCCTTCGATTTATCACAAAAAATCATGCCTTTCCATCTTTTCTTTCACTCGTTATAAAAACCCCTCCACTGCGCAGACATTAACAAATACAAAGCAGCCATTTTTATTCAGTTTCTCTTTCCTAAGCTCGTACCTTTACAACTTCAAACCTTCTTCACTAAAAAAAATATGGCAAGAACTAGACAGATCGTGGCATACCCTCTCATTTTGCACTTCTCTAATGATGAGGAAGAAGAGGAATCAAGGGACATTGATGAGTGCATGCGAAGGATTGATAGCCTGTTCGAGGGTGACTTCATTGCTGGTCAAGAGGAACCTGCTGTTGAGGAGGAAGTCCCTATTGAAGATGTGAACGAGAAGGACGAGGAAGAAGATGCTGAGAAAGAATCTGCTGAGAACATTGTCACTGCACCCGAGTTTATGTGTGCAACTACTGATAATTTGAAGCGAGATAGAACTTGACTGATGTAAGCTATAGAGGTAATCAGTGAGTAGCATCATAACTCATTGGCAATAGTGGTCTACATCGAACCACTCAAGGTAAACCCTCCTACACATGAAGCCGTCGATAATGCCAGGGTAGAGTCGAAAACTAAGAAGCGATTCGAGGACCATGCGAAGCGCAAAGAAAAGAAGGGAAAGCGCTCCAAAGACAAAAAGCGTAAGAAGGAGGAGAAAAAGGGGAAAAAGAAGAAGCATCGTGCAGCCACATTTGTGGCTGAGGAAAACTAAGTTAATTTGTTTTAAATTTTTTGTTTGCTATAGTGTTCATGCATTGCCTGTAGCTATAATTTTTATTTTGTTAGTGCACATTGTCGTTTCATTTCTTTTGTCGTTGCATTTTAATGTTAGTGCATTAGGGACAATGCAAACTTTAAGTTTGGAGGAATGCATATGGGGTTTGGAAATGCACCCACATTTCAAAAATTCTCTTTTGAGTTTAATGAAGCATGCAAGCTTTATTTTTGGTTAATGCAAATGTGTTTGAAAATTTATGTTACATTCGATTCTTAATTCTTAAGTAATGCGAATTATTAATGAATTAGTTAGATAAATTTGACTGAATGTTGTTTCTTCAATTTTTTGATTAATAATTTAGGTTGCATTAGTAATGGATGACTAGTAGCAAGCCTTGAATCTTGAATGAATTTGCCTTTTACAGCTTCTTATATATATTTATATATAGTTATAAATAAGAGACACTCTAATGCAGGTGTATTATAAATTGTTAAAGAGGGAACACTCCAATGCAAGCGTTAGAAAAATGAATCTGGCCAAAGGCTGTCGTTGCATGAGTGTGTGTCAGCGCAATTATGTACTCCCTGGGGGTTTGTTGCACTCCATCGTTACTTCTCAAGAACAAGGGTACAGTAATCCAATGATATCCCTTATAAAAAAAGAGAGATATATATATTTATGATCTTCATAGATACTTAGTATTGTACAATAAATGTTGTATTGGTAGATAGAATTTAGTATTTGAGGCATGATGCTGGCTTTGATGAAGTTGCAATCTTATTCATTCATACTTATACATTGTTGATGCAATTTTCTATCATTTGAATGTGACTCTTTCATTGGGATTTTAGGTGATTCAAGTTGCTAGAATGATTATTTGCCTTAGTGAATTATTGTGTAGCCTTTCTAGTTTATATTTTTCTTGATGACAAGTAAAAACTCAAGTTTGGGGGTGTGATAGTACTAGAAAGAACATATGATTTTTCCCTACTTATTGGTTAATTTGTCCCCATTTACTGATTTTTGTTACATATTTTAGCATTTTCAGTTTAGTAAATTGCATTTTATAACTTAGTGGACCTTAACCTATTTATCCTTAATTTTGTCATGTTTTGATACTGATGTCGTTGAATGAGTATTTTCAAATTGCACCCAGGATTGTCGTCACACCAGACAGCTATCAAAGTTACTTCCAACGGGAATAAGAACAAAAATGTGTGAGTTTTCCAGTCTGGTATAACCAACTTGTACAGACAGAGGTAGCATGATTCTTATGAAAGGACACCTGTATTATTTGGAAGAATATAAATATTCTCGAGAAAAGAGAAAAAGGGCTAGTTTTATAGGTATGAATATTCACCTGTATTTTTTTGAGCAAGGCAATAATCATTCTAGCAACTTGAAGCGTTTGAAGTCCTAATGCATGGATTACATTCAAATGACAGAATATTGTGTCGACACTTTATAGGTATGAATAATTAAAATTGCAACTTCATAAAAACTAGCATCATGCTTCAAATCCTGAATTTTATCTACCCATACAACATTTATTATACACTAATATTAATGTATTTCTTTTTCTTTTCTTTTCTTTTCTTCTTTTTTTTATGTGTCCGAGGGATGTTGCATTATTGTACCCTTGTTCCTAAGAGGTAACGATGGAGTGCAACAAACCCCTAGGGAATATGTAATTGTGTCGACATACACTAATGTAGAGACAACCTTTGGTCAGATTACTTTTTCTAACGCTTCCATTGGTGTGTTGCCCCTTGAATATTTCACAATACACCCACATTGGAGTGTCTTTTATTTATACTATATACATATACAAGCAGCTGTAAAAGGCAATTTCATTCAAGATTCAAGGAATGATGCTAGTTATTCATTACTAATGCAATCATTCATCAAAGAATTGAAGATACAACATTGAGTCAACTTTATCCAATTCATTCATTAGCATTTCACATAATTCAAGAATTAAGCATCAAATGAATAAAAATTTCAAGCACATTTCTAATAACTTTGCATGCTTCATTAAACTCAAAAGGACAAATTTTTGAAATGTGGGTGCATTTGCATTTCCAATCCATATACATTCCCCCCAAACTTAAAGTTTGCATTGTCCCCAATGCACTGACATTAATAAATATATATGGAAATGCAACTACAATGCAAATGCGTTGACAAAATAAAATGCAAGGACAAATAAAATGTGATGACAATGCAATTACAACAACATGACATGCAACTAAGTATGTACTGAAAAAAATTAAAAACTAACTCTATGATGTGCAGCCGAAGATGTGGCTGCTTTGGTCTTCTTTTTCTACTTGTGGCCCTTCTTCTTATCTTTGCGCTTTCATTTTCTTTTTGTTTGTTCAATCGGGTCAGTGGATTGCTCCTCCAGATGTGGTTTTGTGCTGGCTTCATTGACTATGACATCAAAAGGATGAATTTCAGCAAGGGGTGCCACATAGGGTACTATAGCCAGATAATTGAAATCCTCATTGCTGACTATCATAACCTTGGCCTGATTCACAGTAGATGGTGCCAAGTCTTTATTAATTGCACCCACATCTTCGGGCGAGGTGACAAATTCTTCAGGAAAATTTGTCGCAGCAAAAATTTCCTCGTTCTCTCTTTCTTCTTTTTTTCTTCCTCGATACCGACAGATTCCATGGTCATGTGCTCCTCTTCAGCATTAGCTTCCTTTGCAGCTATGTTTGCTCCTAGGCTATTTGAAAATTCACCTTCAAAAAGGCTGGCAATATTGTAAAAGCAATCTTCAACATCCTTTGAATTCACATCCTAATCCTCATCATCAGATATGTGGACCATGTGCGGAGACTCGACAGGGTGATCCTTCCCTTCCGAAGCAACTTTCTCAATTGAGGGTGTTGCTTCCCTGATGATAGAGGGAAACATTGGGAAATCTAGCAGAGGATGCTTGCTAATGCTGCGTAGTGTGTTGGCTAATGAAGAATTCCACGCCCTGGTGTAGGCATAGAATAAATTCTGCGAGTGCTCCATGTCTTCAATTGTGGCGAGAAGTTTGATTTGTCGCACACTCATTCCGTCAGCCAACTGCTCAATTTCTATAATTTTCCTCCATAATTAAGGATCTATGGGGGCATGAGGTTGTTTTGCTTCCTTATTTGCTTTTCCTTTTTCTTTCTTTGGTGCAGCTTCTTTCACCACAAGGGTTTCCTTTCCCCATCGTCATGCGCTCAACCAAGACATCAAATAGGTGTATTTCAGCAAGTGGTACAACATAAAGCACCATGACTGGAGGATTGAAATCCTCATTACTGACCATCACAGCCTCCGCCTGACTCACTTCAGATGACACCAAAACATCAGATGATGCACTCACAAGTTCAGGTGCAGTGATAAATTTCTCAGCCGAATTTGTCGTGACATCAGATCCTTCTCTTCTTTCTTCTTTTTCTTTTGTTTAAGCTTCGCATAGTTTGTGGATTGCTCCTCAGTTTCCATCTCTGCTCCAAAATCATCAACTGCTTCATTCATTGGTCCAATATAGACCACTATTGCCCAAGGGTTGTGGTCCTTATTAATTTCATCCATAGCTTTTCGCTTGACTCGCTCCATCTTGTGCCAAGTCTTTAGTTATGGCACCCACAACATCAGGTGTGAGGATAAATTTCTCAACTAAATTTGCCTCAAAATCTATTTCTTCATCTTTTTCTTCTTCCACACGAACTTCTTTCGTTTTCAGCATTAAGTTAGTAGGTGTAGTATAGCTGTACAAAATTGGGCTGACATTGGAATCCTAATGCGTCGACGATAGTGTTTACTTATTCCTCAATCGATGCAGACATAGTATTTGCTCCTTCTTCTTCAAGTGCTTCATACTCTTTTATTCTCCACATGGTCCCAAAAATTTCCACTCTTTCTTGATTTTTTTCCAATTCTGTAACTTCTTAATTACAGATATAGGCATCAAAATTATGCTTTCATTGAAATCACATAATGCCTTTCCAATATACCGATCACCAATGGATTAGGGTATTATGAAGCTCTTGGGATCCTTAAATTCTTGGAGTAATTTAATTGTCATGATAGTGCACCCTTCAATAAATGCGATTACTTCGACTTCTCCCAATCTTTTCTTCTTTGACCATGCATCTTCAAGTTTCTAAGGCAATTTTGCTGTAGCATTTGTAGCGACAAAATGATCTAATTTTGTCTCTGCAATATTTTGTTTAACCTCTTCAGCTACAGTTTTCTTTTTAGATTGTTCTAACATCTTTCCATTGTCGAGATCATAACTATCTTCCTTTTCTGTAGCATCTGTAACAACTTCAATTAGTTGAGTCTCACTTCTGGGAATGATTCCCTCACAATGCTCTTGCCCTTGTGATATCGAATTCTCAATATCAACAGGTTGTGGTCGCAAATTTATTGCGCTCACAATCTGGCCAAATTGATATTCTAAAGCTCGTATGAATTTAGCTTGACTCTGAAGAACAACTTCAGTCTTTGCAAAATATTATCTCAACAAATTTTCCATTGATGAAAATTCTGATGATTCGACTTGTTGGGTATTTTGTATTAACAAGAGTTGATCATAATTGGGCAATGTTCACTCGGATCTAACATCGTTGTTTATACTTCCAGGGTCTTAATTGTTCCAACAAAAAATTGGATGTTGCTCCTACTCTGGCGTGTAGGTGTTGGAATATGGATTTTCATTTTGACCAAAATTCCCCATGTGGTACACGTTTGCTGGATTTGATGGGCATTGTTCAAACTCATGTTTGCTTCCACAGCAATCGCAAATTGTCACATCAAATTTCCATTCTATAATTGTTGTAGCATTCTGCATTGAATTACTCATATTAGTCAAAGAAGATACCTGGGCTGTTATGGCATCGAGCTCCATTTTTACAGCATCACTCATATTAGTCCAACATCTTAAGGTTCTATACACCTCGTTCCTAGCCATATTTCGCTAGAAGAAAAATGTAAAAGTAAACAACAAAAAGAAAACAAGTTAGTGAAAAATAAAATTTAGATAATAAAAAATAAATGCAAAGACAAAAATTGACATCAAACAAATGTCATCCCCGGCAACGGCTCCAAAACTTGATCGCGCTATGAACATCACAAAAATTATGCAAGCATACACTGTCGATGCCACGAGGTGAATCTGTCAGATATTGATCCCACGAGGATGGGTGTCTGTTGTCTAAAATTGTTGGTGCAAAAGAAGTTAAGATAAGAAAAATTGTCAAATATAATATCAGTGTAATTAAGTCAAAATCTACACAAATAAAGAGTTAAAACTGTCAACGCAAATTTTGTAAAACTGTAATACAAAATGCCATAGCAATTTAATAGAAAATGAAATGAATGTTGAGGATATTTTGTCAATGAAAATTAAGAAAATTAAAGAAGTAAAACAATGATAAAGAGATGGGGGATCCCTGATTTGATAAGTTGACAAACATTAAATATGACTACAAGGTAATTGATAGATAAATTGTCACCGCAATTAAGCTTGATGAGATCTCACTACTTTCGACTTCCCTGTTTAGCAAAGACCCAAACACTCACATTACCCACACCTTTTAGTGCTGTCAATGCTTTGCATTTGAGAACAAGTGGCCAAAATTCCTTCTTGCCTCAAGCAACTTCCATTGTCTTGCTTGTTGATCTAACTTGTCACCGTACCTTTCAGTGACTGTGATTGCAATCGCACTTCCGTGGTCAAAATAATTAAATCCAAAGATAAACAATTAAGAAGATTTGAGTAGAAATCAAAATAGATCTAACATTAAGAGGTACTTCCATACACAATTAAAGTCATCAAAATTTATCAATGTTTAAGAGGAAATAAAGAACAAGTTGAAGCATTCTATTCCTAGCCTACTAGAACTCTTCTGTCAAATGTTCCTCTTGCGTCGTACTTAGAACACTCCTTGTCAGGAGTAGATGCTGCCTTCTCATCGCATCAGGTTCCTTCGAATGGTCTCAAGCCTCCAAAATAAAAAAGCTCAAAAGCTAGGTTGAAGAAGATAAATAGAAAAATGGGAGACTAAAGGAAGAAGGACACCTTCCTTCATGCTTTGTGTGTGTCTATTCTCCAAAATTGAGTTGTACAAGTTGGTTATACTAGATTGGACACCTCACACAATTCTATTCTTATCAAACAGCTGTCAGATGCGGCGACAATTATGGGCGCAATTTTGGACACGTTCATGAAACGAAAATTCTGTACATGTTCATGCAGCAACATTCCTTGGTGCAATTGAATACTTATGCAGCCATAGTTTTGGATGAAAATTGAAGAATATTTATGTAGCGATAGTCTTGGGTGCAATCTAGAGGTGCTCATGCAGTGACAGTTTTAGGTGCAAATTTAGATGTTATTTTGCAGCGACAACCCTAGATACCTTCATGCGTTGATCTTTTCAGACAGACTCCTGCACTGACATCTTTGGATGAAAATTGAACACTAATTTTGGCGACATTAATAGCAAAAACAGGATAAAATTAAAAAAAATTAAATCTAGCATCACTGAGTTAGAAAATGCAATTACTAAATATAAAATGCTAAAAATGCAAGCTAAACATGATATAATGGGAAAAATTATACAATAAATGGGGAGAAAACATATGTCTTTTTTAGTACCATCACAACGTAGTGCAATAAACATATAAAAACGAGATAAATTGTGAGAATAGTTGTCGGAGCAATACTTTGAAAGTAAAGAAATATGATAATGATAAAATGGGTTCCCCAACATGTATAATCAACAGAATAGTAAGTGCTTACAAGGTATAAAAAGATATTGTCGATGCAAAAAATTGTAATGAATATCTTATCAAGCTTAACTTGTATATTTGATCTAAGACTTAAAAATGCACATTAACCACATCTTCCGATGATGGCAATGGAATATAATTAAGAACAAGTGGATTAAATTCCTCTAATCCTTAACCAACTTTCGTTGTCATGCTTGTTAGGTTGAATTGTCACTTTCTAGTGCCAGTGACCGTAATAACATTTTTATGCTAAAAACATCCAAACCCAAAGATTAAAAAGTAGAAGAAAGATTGAATAAAATAACATTTAGCCTAGAATTCATGTGTACTTCCATACAAACATGAAATAGAAAGTAATCACTAGTGTTTATAAAAGAAATATAAAAGAAACAAGTAGAGAATACTATTCCTAAACAATCTCGACTTGATCTCTCAATTCCCTCTTGTGTCACACTTAGGGCTCCTCGTCAAGAGCTGATCTGCATCGTTCACGTTGGTTCACTCGTAGAAGATTTAAGCCACCATATCCAAAAGCTTCAAAGGATAAGTTGAAAAATATAATACACCAAAAATACCCCCTTTTTCTCTTTCCTTGTGAATATTTATATTCTTCCAAATTGTACAGGTGTCCTTTCATAAGAATTATGCTGCATCTGTCTGTACCAAATGGTTATACCAAACTGGATAGCTCACACATTTCTGTTCTTATCCACATTGGAAGCTTCTTTAATAGCCATCGGGTGCGGAGACAATCTTAGACTCAATCTGGAAATACTCATGCAACGACATCAGTACCAAAACATGACAAAATTAAGGATAAACAAACTAAGGTCCATTTAGTTATAAAATGCAATTTACTGAACTAAAAATGCTAAAATATGTGCTAAAGATAACTAAATGGGGACAATTTAACCAATAAGTAGGGAGAAAACATATGTTCTTTCTAGTACTATCACACCCCCAAACTAGAGTTTTTACTTGTCTTAAAGTAAAATAGAAACTAGCAAGGCTACACAAGAATTTACCAAGGCAAATGATCATTCTAGCAACTTAAATCACCTAAAATCCCAATGAATGAGTCACATTCAGATGGAAGAATATTACATCGACAACACATAAGTATGAATAATTAAGATTTCACTTTCATCAAAGCCAGCATCATGCCTTAAATCCTAAATTCTATCCACCAATACAACATTTATTGTACAATACTAAGTATTTAGGAAAATTGTAAATATATATATATCTTTTCTTTTTCTATAAGGGATATCATTGCATTACTGTACCCTTGTTCTTGAGAAGTAATAATAGAGTGCAACAAACCCCTAGGGAGTACGTAATTGCTCTGACATACACTCATGCAACGATGGCCTTTCGACAAATTCATTTTTCTAACTCTTGCATTGGAGTGTTCCCTCTTTAACATTTCATAATGCACCCACATTGGAGTCTCTCTTATTTATAACTATATATATAAGCAGTTGTAAAAGGTAGATTCATTCAAGATTCAAGGAATGCTACTAGTCATCTATTACTAGTGCAACCTAAATCATTCATCTAAGAATTAAAGATACAATATTCAGTCAAATTTATCCAACTAATTCACTGATAATTCATATGCTTCAAGAATTAAGCATTGAATGTAACAAAAAATTTCAAACACATTTGCATTAACCACAAATTAACCTTGCATGGTTCATTAAACTGAAATTTTTTTTTAAATGAGGGTGCATTTCCAAACCCCATATGCATTCCCCCAAACTTAAAGTTTGCATTGTCCTCAATGCACAAACATTAGAATGCAATGACAATAGAAATGTAATGACAATGTGCACTAACAAAATAAAAATTACAACTACATGCAATGCATGAACACTACAGCTAAAAAAAACTTAAAATAAACTAACTCAGTTTTCCTCAGCCACATAAGTGGCTGGAAGATGCTTCTTCTTCCTCCTCTTTTTCTCCTCCTTCTTGCACTTTTCATCTTTGGAGTGCTTTCTTTTCTTTTCTTTTGGCTTCGCAAGTTTCTCGGATCTCTCCTCAGTTTCCAGCTTTGCCCCTACATCATTGGCTACTTCCTGTATAGGAGGGATCACCTTGGGTGGTCCGGTGTAGACCACTATCGCCAAAGAGTTATGATCCTCACTATTTACCTCTACAGCTTCTACCGATCTAGCTTCATCTCGCTAAAAATTATCAGTAGTTACACCCACAAATTCGGGTGTAGTGACAGTGTTCTCAACAGATTCTTTTTCAACATCTTCTTTCTTAGCATCTTCTCCAAGGACTTCCTCCTCCTCAACACCAACTTCCTCCTTAACAACAGGTTCCTCTTGACCAGCAGTGAAATCACCCTCAAACAAGCTATCAATCCTTTGCAAGCACTCCTCGACTTCCCTTGATTCCTCTTCTCTCTCATCATTAAAGACGTGGACAATGGGAGGGTATGCCATCGATCTATCTTGGTCCCCTAAGTCAGTGTTCTCTGACGCAATGCGACTACAATAGAACTGTTCTAGGCTTTGGTATAAGCATAGAAAATATTTTGTGATCTATCCATATCCTCTATTGTAGCGATAAGCCTGATCTACTTATTGCTGATGGAATTGGCCAACTTCTCGATATCCTTCATTTTGTTCATCAAGGATGTCTCTGCAGTAAGGTTGATTCCCTTGGCTTTGCCTTTCCTCGTCTTGCTTGTTTCTTCCTCCTTCACTATCAGCATATCTTTTCCACGAGTCATTCTTTCAATAGAGGCTTCATTTATTAAACCCTTATTATCTAGGACTTCTTCATCATCACGGGGCACAATCCCTTTCTGCTGGCACAATAGCATCACCAACGATGGGAAAACCAAAATTCCAGATTGCCTTGCGACGCAGTCAACAATTTCATGGTGGATTATTGCATCAACATCAATCTCTCTACCCTTGACAAATGAATGTATCAAATACATTCTATCGAGGGTGACTGTGGTGCTGTGAGTAGAGGGCCTTAACTTGCAGTTGACAAAATGAAACCATATTTTGCTTTGTAGTGTCAGGAAGCATCGATGCATTGTATAATTCTTATGAAGTGAACTTGTTCACACTACTCACTCGACACATAAGTCGTTCACCAACAAGTCTGTTTTCTTATCTATGATATCCTCAATGAACTTGGAGTGTTCATCCGCATCCACTTTAATGTTGCACAGCTCATTGATTTTGTTAGCACTCCATGGGATTAAGCCTTCTTGAACAAAGATGAACTCTAACTCATGGTCATAAAGGTTAGCATAAAATTCACGTACCATTTAAGGAGAATAACTTGCAAGATGAGTGCAGAAAGTCTCCCACTTCAGCTTGGAGATGGTTTTGTGGACTTGCTTGCCCAAGTCTTGCTGTTGTGAAAGGAGAATGCCCTGTTCTGAGTGAAAGTTTCGCTTCAAAATGTTGTCTTAAAATCTGTCCTTTGCCGCTTTCGTTAAAAAGATCATCGGCTCCTTTTTCTCCGTTGGCATGGAAGATTTTGATTCATGAACTGTAGTTGCAGAGGACAAGTGTTCTTCAACAGATTTGGCTGCTTTCTTGATTGATCCTCTCGTTCTTGCCATTTTTTTTAGTAAAGAAGGGTTGAAGTTGTAAAAGTACGATCTTGGGGAAGAGAAAGTGAATAAAAATGGTTTCTTTGTATGTGTTACAGTCGACATGGGTGTTTATAACGAGTGAAAGAACAAGATAGAAAGGCATGGTTTTTTTTGTGATTAATTGAAGTGACATAAAGCTGGCGAGAATAAATGTGTGAGAATTACGCCCGCTCATATAGATCAGACGGTTAGGTCACTTTTGATGATACGGTGGGATCTGGAATCCCTGACATGCCCTCCTTCTTGATGAGTCATAAGTGATAGTACAATAGTACGAACTGCGTTGACAATAAGGTCCAAGTGCGTCGCAAATGGTACTTGATTATTCTTCAAAAGCAAGAAGTAAAATAAACTAGAACAATAACAAATAAAATAAAATAAAATAATAATAAATTCAATAAAAATTAAAAAAACTCGACCAATTTAATGGTCTTTGCTTGCTTGTGATCAATATTCCCAAAATAATGTTTCAACCGCTGTCCATTCACTTTGAACTGGTGTCCATCATGTAAATCTCTAATTGTGATAGCACCATGAGGAAATACTTCGACAACTTCGAAAGGTCCAGACCAACTTGAGTGCAATTTACCTGGGTGCAATTTCAGTCTATAATTGAATAATAAAACTTATTGACCCAAAATAAATTATCGCTGCAAAATAATTCTATCACGCCATCGTTTGGTTTTTTCCTTGTAAATTGCAGCATTTTCATAGGCATTTCGCCTAATCTCCTCTAGTTCAGTGTTATCCATCAGCCTTCTATTTCCAGCAGCTTCGTAATCCATGTTCACTTACTTAATTGCCCACTTTGTTTTGTTCTTCAGTTCAACTGGCAAGTGACATGCTTTCCCAAAAACAAACTGATATGACGACATCCCTAATATAGTTTTGTATGTTGTCCGCAATATAAAGCATCATCCAATCTGGAAGACCAATCTTTCCTTGAAGGGTTCACAACCTTCTCAAGAATGTTCTTAATTTATTGATTGGATACTTTTGCTTGTCCATTGGATAAGTAATAGTCATTCTATGATTAATTTCATATCTCTTCAGTGTGGTTGCCACTTGATTGCAATGAAAGTGTGTACCCTGATCACTAATCAATGCTTTTGGTATGCCAAAGCAGGTGAGTATATGCTTGAGAAAAACTTTAAGCACTGTCTTTGCATCATCCTTTGGGACTGCAACAACTCAACCCACTTTGAGATGTAGTCAACAACAACTAATATGTATAGATTTTCAAATGAACCTGTAAATGGTCCCATAAAATCCACACCCAACCTCCATAATCTATTGCTGCAACATTTCATTATGTTGGGACATAGAACCAGTGAACTAAAACCTATCGCATTGATTCACAAAATTGTTAGCGTCCTTGAATAGTGAATGCCAGTAGAATCCTAATTAGAGAACCTTAGCAATAGTTCTCATGCCACTGAAACGACCTCCACAAGGTGCGTCATGATAATGCTTAAGGATTGAAAGCATCTCCTCTTCCAGAACACAACGTCGAATGATGTTGTCATTGCATACCTTGAATAAATATGGCTCATTCCAATGGTACTTCATTACTTCACGAAGAAATATTTCTTTTTTATAGCTTGTGACACCCAATGGGAGTTTTCCACACTTTAGATAATTAACCAAATCCGCATACCATGGAGTTGCATCTATACAAATAATTTCTCACCTAGGAATGTGTCGACAATTTGAAGTATGTTTCCATCTTCGCTGCCAACTTCCAATCGAGACAAATGATCTGCAACTTGATTCTCTGAACCTTTACAGTCTTTTATCTCAATGTCGAATCCTTGCAATAGTAAGATCCAGCATACCACTCTTGGTTTTGCATCCTTCTTCGTAAAAAAATATCTCAATACCAAGTGATCAGTAAATACGGTAACCTTTGCGTTGACAATATATAAACAAAACTTATCGAAAGTAAAGATTACAACCAACAATTCTTTCTCTATAGTGGTATAATTGATTTGAGCCTCTGTAAGAGTTTTTCTAGGCATAATAGATAGTGTGAAATATTTTTCCTTTACGTTGTCCTAGAACAGCATCCATAGTAAGTCACTTGCATCGCACATAACATCAAAAGGATGAAACCAATCTGGTGCAATGACAATAGGTGCATTTACTAGCTTCTTTTTTATTTGAATGAATGCATCCAAACATGCCTCGTTAAAGAGGAATTTTTTATTTTGTTCCAACAATGAGCATAAGGGCTTTGTAATTTACGAAAAGTCTCTAATAAATCTTCGGTAAAATCCCGCATGCCCAAGAAAACTGCAAATGCCTTTCACATTTGTTAGCGGAGGTAATTTCTCAATGATTTCCACCTTAGCTTTGTCTACTTCAATCTTGACTAGAGATGTGATGACCTAACACAATGCCTTCAGTTGCCATGAAATGACAATTTTTCCCAATTTAGAACAAGATGTGTGTCTTCACACCGCTTCAATACTTTATCCAAATTGTCAGCGCAATGATCAAAATCATTCCCGTAGACTAAGAAATTATCCATAAAAACCTCTAAAGAATCTTCAATCATATCCGAGAATATTGCCATCATGCACCTTTGAAATGTGCCTGGTGCGTTACAATGACGGAAAGGCATACGACGAAAAGCAAAAGTACCAAAAGGGCATGTGAAAGTTGTTTTCTCCTGATCCTTCGATGTAATTGTAATTTGATTGTAACCAGAATAGTCGTCTAAAAAGCAATAATAGGCTCTTCCAGCAAGCCTATCCAACATTTGGTCAATGAAAGGAAGCGGGAACTGGTCCTTCCTTGTGGCAGCATTAAGTTTGTGATAATCCATACAGACTCGCCATCTCGTAGGAATACGTGTAGGAATTAACTCGTCTTTATCATTGCTAACCACAGTGATGCCACTCTTTTTAGGTACGCATTGCACTGACTTACCTAATTACTATAAAAAATAGGGTAAATAATTCTAGCATCTAGCCATTTATAATTTCCTTCTTAACAACTCCCTTCATCTTCTTGTTTAATCTTCTTTGCTGCTCAATTGATTGCTTACCTTCATCTTCCAACATAATACTAATGCCTCGAATATCGATTATATTCCAAGCAATAGCTCATTTATGTTGCTTAAGAATATGGGCTAATTTCTTTTCTTGAGTCACAGCCAGTGTTACGGAGACAATAACTAGGAGAGTATTGTTATCACCAAGAAAGACATATTTAAGATGAGCAGGTAGTCGTTTCAATTCCAGAGTAGGAGCTTCTTCAATAGATGGCTTTAAAATTGGAGTCGTTCTGTTGGCTAAGTCTAAGGATTCAATTTACCATCAATGCTTGAGTTTAATATTATTAGGTTTAACGATGCTGTCACAATCATCTAAGAATTCATCGTCAGATGACATTATAAACTCCGTAGAAAGTAGTGTGCTTTGGTCATTGAATTCTTCCTCAATTAGATCCTCTAACAAATCGACAGTATGACATTCCTCTCTATCCTTGCATTGAATAGATTCGAAAACACTAAAGGTAACGTGCTCATCATTAAGTTACATGGTCAATTCACCTTTGTAAACATCAATAAGAGTTCGCCCAGTAGCTAAAAATGGTCATCACAAGATTATGGGAACTTTCTTGTTTGTCTTGCAGTCAAGTATGATGAAATCAGTCAGAAAAATGAATTTATCCACACAAACTAAGATATCTTTGATTTGCTCTTCAAGTTGAGCCAAGGATCGATCTGTTAGTCACAGTGTCATTGTAGTAGGGGGTGTGATAGCATTAGAAATGACACTTATTTTCTCCCTAAATTTGTGTACTAATTGTCTCTTTTCTGCCATATTTAGTATGCTTATTAGGCATTTCATACTTAGTTTTTATGTTTTCTAACTCATTATTGTTTGGTTTAAATTATTGCTATTCTATATTTTTTTTGTGCACTAATGTCGCCACATGCAACATATATAAATTAAAATTTAAAATTGTCAGTGCAAGGACACATCTCAGTAGATCAAGGCCTTGAATTGCCACCAGTGATATCATCACATAGGAATCTTTACTTTGGAATGAATGAATTCAAGCTGCAATTACATTTGGAAGCACCAACACAGGAATTTCACACGTTGCCGCCGCAATTAAAGATTTTAGATCGCGACCAAAAATGCGGTGACAATCTGCAGATCGATGAAGTTCACACCAGATCTGCGTGAGTGCACAGCTGGACTGTAACAAACTTTTACAGTTGCAATTGGATTTGGATCTAAGGAGAGAGAAGATTTACCATTCTTGAAGCCTATAAATTGAGGAGAAAAGATGAAGAAAAATATCAAGAGGTAGAGGAATTAAATTTGCAATTACTTTGTTTTTATGGAGATTTTACATTGGAATGGTGAGCTGACTGAGCCGACGAGTAACAACTCCTAACAAGGAGTGCTTGATGATGTGCAAGTGGAGTAGTTAGGGGATAATTCGAGTAGCCTAGAGATAGCATGCTCCGATGTATTTGTTAACTCCTCTCTTCTTATGATGATGAACTATTATTGATATTTGAATGAATACGAGAGTATCTTTCAGTATTAGATTACTTTGATTCTTATTTAATGCTTTTCATTTATTTATTCTTGGGTCAAACTGCATCAAACATGAGAGTGCATTTGCAGTCTACCGATATCGAGAGATGCGGTGACAAGTTAGGTTAACTAGCAAGACAGTAAGAGTTGCTTGGGATTAGAAGAGTTTCTGATCACTTGTTCTTGGGTCACACCGAGAGGTGGAGTAATTGTGGGTACTTGAGTCATGTCTAAATAGGGAATTGTTATTGGTAAGATTTCATTGGAACTTCATTACTGCAAAAGTTCATCTATTAAAACCATTGTCGACACATCCTACGTTGCAAATTAGCGAAATCAATGATCCACTCTAGATCTTCGCACTTGATCACATTTTACTTTTTTGCATTTGAATTCTCAAAACTTCCACAACTATTTGATTTACTTTCAGTTGCACTGACATTTAACTTTTATAATTACAATGACAATTTTAACTATCCTAGTGTGCAAGTTAGATTTAATTGCACTGACATCTTTACCACATTTCATCTAATTCTAATATTAATTGCTTCGACATCTGAACATCAATAACCTATTCCCTGTGGGATCGATATCTATTAGAATTAATCTATCAACTATACTTGCATCGACATGTGTCCACTTGCACAACTACTATGACGTTACAGGCCAATCAAGTTTTGGTGCCGTTACCGGGGAATTTGGCATTTGTTTGATGTTTACGTTTGTAGACGCAATTAATTCTTCTTACTTAACTTCTAATTTTTACTAATTTGTTTACTTTCTTATTGTTAACTTCTTTCAGAATTCCTTAGGAGTTACATGTCCACAAGGCGAAATCCAAAGGATATTGTAAACTTTGATCCGAAACTCGAGAGAACACTTAGGAGGAGAAAACAAGAACAAAAGAAAATGGCTTGCAACAACAACAACAACAACTTACCACCATTGCTGCCACAAGATGTAGTTCCTCAAATACAACCACAAGTTATTAATAATCTACCACCACTGCCACCACAAGTTAAACAAATGCAAAATAGGACAATTCGAGATTTTGTTGTTCCTATTCTTGATGATTTACAACCAGGGGTTGTGAGACCAACTATTCAAGCTGGAAAATTTGAGTTGAAACCAGTGATGTTTCAAATGCTTAATTCAAATTGGGCAATATTTTGGTTTGCCTCATGAAGACGCAAGAGAACATTTAAAATCATTTTTGCTTATTTGTGCATCCTTTAGTCAACATGGTGTCCCTGATGATGCCTTGAAAATGCAATTATTTCCTTATACGTTGCAGGGTAAAGCAAGAACATGGTTCTTAGGATTGTCGGCTGGATCCATTACATCTTGGAATGCGCTAGCAAATGCAGTTTGTTTTGCGTTTTAATCCGTAGACAATGAACGCAAGGTTGCAAAATGATATTACAGCATATCATCAGCTGGATGATGAGAACTTACATACAACATAGGAGCATTACAAGGTTCTACTTAGACATTGCCCAATGCATGAAATTCAGCAAGAGACCCAAATAGAGATCTTTTATAATGGATTGAATGCTTGGACAAGAAATCTTATCGACGCATCTACTAACGGTCTTATGTTGGATTGCACCTACAATGAAGCTGTATGAATTATAGAGAGAATTGTACAAAATGATTATCAATATCCAATCTCTCATTCTGCTCGGGTAAAAACTAATCCTGGTGTTCTTGAATTTGATGCTATTTCTGCTTTGAGTGCGTAGGTATCCTCTATGGCCAATATTATAAAGAGTATGAAGGGAACAAGTGATGTTGCTCCTATTCAAGTGGCCCAACAGATGGATGCGTCGATATTTTCCTGTGAGATTTACGGTGACAACCATAGTTACGAGGATTGCCCACAACATGCTGAAAATGCATTTTACGTTAATAACATCAAAGGAAATTCCTATGGTAATTAATATAACAATAGAACTCAACAACCTTGGGGAAATCAAAATACTTCCACATTCAGATATAGAAATTCCTCAAATCAAGGGAATTACAGACAAGGGAGTTACCACAACAATCAACAGTAGAATTTTAATCAGAATTCGCAGGTACATTCGCATCCTGATCAATTGCAGGCACAGAGCTAGATGCAACCACAATTGTGATTGCAGCCATAACAGAATGCAATGCCACATATGCAAGGAAAGCATCAAAAATAGCATCAGTTGTCTCAACAAAGGTAAGATCCTATGGCTGCTCTTGAAGCACTGATGCGAGAGCATATCACAAGAACTGAAGTAATCGTGCAAGGCAATTCTTCCCCTATTCGAGTGTTAGAAGCCTAGCTAGGACAGTTGGCTTCTAATTTGAGTACACGGTCACCAGGTGCTCTACCTAGTGATATTGAAAATCCAACGCAAAGAGGGAAGGAGCACTGTAAGGCCATTACGCTGTGAAGTGGAAAGCAAACGGCTGAACCAAGTAGTTCAAATCGAGACCATGTTGAGGCAACCGAACCAACGTAATAAGGAAAAGTTGCAGCTAAAGGAAACCAAGCAAAAATAAATGAGGAAGAGCCAACGTTAGTGACATCTATGATTACTATATGCTCAACGAAGTTATCGACACAATTGCCTTTGTCGATACAATCGGTTATTTCACAACAACCCACTGCTACGTTACCTTTTCATTTTCGCAAATATTTAAAGAGAAAGACCATGATAAGGACTATCAAAAGTTTGTTTCTACTTTGAAATAATTACATATTAATATACATCTTGTTGATGCTCTGGTGCAAATCCCAAGTTATGGGAAATTCATGAAGGAGCTGTTATCAAAGAAAAAGAAATTGTCCGAATCGAGATAATTACGCTCACAAAGGGGTGCGACACTGTACTAACTAACAAGTTGCCACAAAAAATGAAAGACCCTGGCAGCTTCACAATCCCATGCTCTATTGGGAATCAGTATCTAGGTAAAGCTTTATGCGATTTGGGAGCAAGTATTAATCTCATGCCTTTATTTACATTCAAGAAATTAGGAATTGGATCAATGAAGCCTACTGCGGTGACATTACAACTTGTGGACAGATCCTTAACACAACTTGAAGGCTAGGTCAAAGACGTCTTTGTCCAGGTTGATAAGCTCATGTTCCTTGACTACGAGGCAAACAAGGAAGTGCCCATCATTTTGGGGTGACCATTCTTGGCTATGGGACGCACTCTTATCAATTTTTTCAAGGGTGAGCTTGTCATGCGTCATAACGATAAGCATGTGGCCTTCAGTGTATTTGAGGCATCTCCATCCAAGAGTAAAGAGTAGTGTCACCAGATTGACGTGCTGGATGAAATAATTATGGAAAAGTTCAATGAACGGAGTTCAACAATCCTAGATTAAGATGCATTGACATTCGTTGATAAAATCCTAGCTAAATGTGACCACAATACTGAGGTTAATAGTTGTGAGTTGAGACAGAATTGGCAATTAGAATCTTTGGATTTGTCTAATAGGATAATCCTTGTGTTTAAACCATTGATTGAACAAGATCATACCTTAGAGTTGAAGCCATTGTCGTCGCATTTGAAATACGTCTTTCTGGGTGACAATGAAACGTTACTTGTTAATGTTAGCGCAACCCTAGATGCAATTCAAGAAGAAAAGCTTGTCACGATTTTAAAGGAACATAAAAGAACCATAGCCTAAAGCATTACAGATATCAGAGATGTTAGTCCCTCTTTTGCATGCACAAGATCAGGTTGGAAGATGAAGGGAAGCAATCCATTGAGCAACAGCGACGACTCAATGAGAAGATGAAAGAAGTAGTGAAGAAGGAGATTATCAAGTGGCTAGACGTGGGCATCATCTACCCTATTTTTGATAGAAATTGGGTGAGACCTGTCCAATGTGTGCCCAAGAAGAGTGGTTTCACAGTTATAAGCAATGACAAGAATGAGTTGATCCCTACTCGTATTGTGACTGGTTGGCGATTATGCATGGATTATCGTCAACTGAATGCAGCCACAAAGAAGGACCACTGTCCACTACCATTCATTGACCAAATTTTGGATAGGCTAGTTGGTAAAGTCTATTATTGCTTCTTAGATGGCTACTTTGGATACAACCAATTTGTCATTGTGCCGGAAGACCAAGCAAAGATTACGTTTACATGCCCATTTGGAACCTTTTCCTTTTGACGTATGCCTTTTGGGTTGTGCAATGCACCAGCCACATTCTAGAGGTGTATGATGGCTATATTTTTGGACATGATCGACGATTCTTTAGAAGTATTCATGGATGATTTTTCGGTATATGGGCAAACTTTTGACCAATGCGCTGACAATCTGGCGAAAGTTTTGAAGAGGTGCGAGGACACAAATCTAGTTCTGAATTGGGAGAAATGCCACTTCATGGCAACTGAAGGCATTATCCTCGACCATCGCATATCATGTCAGGGCATTGAGGTAGATAAAGTAAAAAGTCAAAATCATCGAGAAATTGCCACCGCCAACAAATGTTAAGGGAATAAGAAGCTTTCTTGGACATGCCAGCTTCTATAGGAGATTTATCCCTGACTTTTCCAAGATTGCTAAACTGTTATGCTCATTGCTAGAGCAAAATAAAAAGTTTATGTTTGATGACACCTGTCTGGACGTATTCATCATAATTAAGAAGCAGCTGGTATTGGATTAATGTGCGATGCAAGCGACTTTGCTATTGGAGCTGTGCTAGGTCAACATAAAGAAAAGGTATTTCATTCTATTTATTATGCTAGCAAAACTTTGACCGAAGCACAGGTCAATTATACAACTACTGAGAAGGAATTGCTAGTAGTAGTTTCTGCAATCGACAAGTTCCGTTCATACCTTGTCTGCTTAAAAATTACAGTGTACATAGATCACTCTGCGTTGAGGTACCTTTTTTAGAAGAAAGACGTCAAACCGAGGATGATTAGATGGATCCTGTTGCTACAAGAATTTGATGTTGAAATCAAAGATAGAAAAGGATCTGAAAATCAAGTAGCTGACCACTTGTCTCGACTGGAAGTTGGAAGTGAAGATGAGAATAAAATCCAAATTATCGATGCATTTCTAGACGAGCAGTTGTTTTTTATTGATGAATCACCATGGTATACTGATTTTGCCAATTATCTTGTGTGTGGGAAGCTACCTTCGAGTGCTATTGGTCGCAAGAAAGTCATATTTTTGCACGACGCTGCAAAGTAATTGGAATGAACCATACCTATTCAAGGTATGCACCGACAATATTATCTGTCGCTGCATTCCTAAAGAGGAGATGACTTTTATCCTATGACATTGCCATGATGCTCCCTATTGAGGTCATTTTGGTGGTGTAAGGACTGCTACAAAAGTCCTTCAGTCAGGATTCTATTGGCCCACACTATTCCAAGATGCCTACAACTTTGCACAACAATATGATCGATGTCAACACACTGGCTCAATATCTTGATGCAACGAGATGCTCCAATAGCCTATTATGGAGGTGGAGCTATTTGACATCTAGGGTATAGACTTTATGGGGCCATTCCCTAACTCTTTTGGGAATGTGTACATTCTACTTGCGGTTGACTATATCTTAAAGTGGATTGAAGCAGTCGCAGTGCCAAAAGATGATGCTCGAATAGCGTTGAAGTTTTTCCACACTTACATCCTTACAAGATTTGGAACACCTAGAGCATTAATAAGTGATCAAGGTAATCACTTTCACAATAATCAAGTTGTGATAGCATTGAAAAGATATGGTGTTAAGCATCGTATGGAAACAACATGCCATCCACAAATAAATAGTCAAGTGGAGGTGTCCAATCAGCAGATTAAGAGCATCCTTGAAAATGTGGTTAATCCATCTAGGAGAGACTGATCCTCACAGCTACATGACGCATTATAGGAGCTTCGCATCACATATAAAACCCCGCTAGGGATGTTATCGTATCAGCTAGTGTTTGGTAAGTCTTGCCACTTGCCAGTTCAGCTTGAGCACAAAGCCATGTAGGCAATCAAGCAGGTAAATATGGATTATGATGCTGCTAGTAGGAAAAGATTGTTGGACATTGCTGAACTAGAAGAAATTCACCGCAATGCCTATGAGAATACCGTAATATAAAAAGAAAAGACCAAGAGATGGCAGGACAATATCATCTTGCATCGACAATTTAGCCCTAGTCAATTAGTACTTTTGTTTAACTCACGTCTAAAACTACACTGAGCTAAATTGCATTCAAGATGGTCGGGCCCTTTCAAGATTGTCGACGCATTCTAAAACGGTGCGATGACAATTGAAAATCTGAAAGATGGGGAACAGTTCAAGGTGAATGGCCGACGTCTTAAGCATTATGTGAGCCCAGAAGTCAAAGAACCAAACAAGGCCATCGATCTGGTCACATTTAAAAATGACAACACATTTTTACATTTTCTTTTATTTGTTGCACTTTTACTTGTTTCATTTTTAAATTTTATGGAGGAATAAAAATCATCTTTTTGTCAATGCATCACGAGCCTAAATTGTCAACGCATTCTGTGATGACTCAACAATACTTTTTCAGCAAGGATCGCGTCGGTTGATTTTCTTTTCTCCCCAACCATTGGATCAAAACAAAGGGGTACAATCTACAACCTAGCATTTATAGGCTACAGACATAATATTTTCCTACATTTTTTGCAATAATCACGTCTCCTTAATTTTCAAGGTTAAAAACCCTTCTCTGCCATTTTCTTTTTCCACTCACAATAGCCATTGTTGCTGTAACTTATCTTCCTCATTGTTTTTACTCTTAAATCTCACCAATTTACTATTTTCTCTGCAAATCTCTTTTCACCCTTTTTCTTGAGTTACTATGGCCAGAACAAGAGGAACAAAAAACCCCTCTAAAACCACTCTTAAAACTTCACCATCGTGGTTAGGTCCACAGACTAACCCTCACCAAGAGAGCCGATCTTATATCTGTTAAAAGCTATTAAAGACCGATATCAGAACGTGATGCTGAAAAGAAACTGCCATCCGGAGTAAAGATTGCAGTTGTCCCCACAACAACCATTGGGGAAGCAAGTTGCCAAGACCATCAACCATTTAGGATGGGAGTTCTTCTGTGAACACCCTGCTGGTTACTCCCCTACAATGATTCCTGAGAAGGTACATGACCACACACCATTTGTACATGAGCTAAATGATAAAGGAACTAACCAGGTCATGAAGGACCTCTGCGTTGAGGGTGCAGTTTGGACAGGTAATGGTCCACACAATTACACCATGCACCGTTGATATCTGACGACATTCAACAAAGTCTGGTTCCATTTCATGAATAGTTACATCCTACCTTCTATGTACAACACTACGGCGACATTGGACCGTATGTGCATTCTGCACACAATTTTAAAGGGTCATCACATTGACATCAGTGAGATCCTCTACGACCAAATTGTTGAAGCAACCGCAAAGCAAATAGGTATACTACCTTTCCCATCCTTAACAATGTTGCTGTGTAAACAAAGGGGGATTGTGCCTTGGGATGGCGAGGAAGTATTGGAGAACAAAAGCCCTATCAATGATATATCAGTTGAAAGGATGACTCGAGGCCAAGAAACGCAGGTGGTAACGGAAGTGTCAAAGAAGAAGGATAAGGGCAAAGGGAAGAAGACGAAAAAATAAGGTGATGCGTCCACAGATCCTCTGTTGGGAAAGAAACTGGTTGCTACGGAAGCCAATATTCACCGTATCGTCATGTGCACTATTTATACTATCGGTGTATTAGAGGATATGGACTAAAGACAATATATCTTCTATGTGTATACAAAGGCATGGAATGGGGCAATTGTCGTTGCATTAAGCAACATAAGCCCAAATTCGCTGCCGGATTTCCCAGTCTTCCCCTCTATTTTTTGCCCAATGGCATCATCCTCTACTAGCATACTCTTGATGGTAGGCCTCAGAATGTTCCATCCCCAATAAGAATTCATATCTCCTATGACGAGGAGAGTGAGGGACATTCTAATGCCATGGAAGACTGCTACAGAACAATTGTCAGCCTATTTTAAGAGGAATTTTTGAATAGCCCTGGGGCGACCATGGCAGGCAAGGGGTTATCATTGAGGAGCTGCATACCCCCGTGGGTATGGACGCAGAGGATGGTGCTGACATTGTTGCAACTGAACAAGAGAAGCATGAGGATGGATGAAGGTGTAGAATAGGAAGAAGGTCAAGAGAAGGAGAAGGAGAAGGAAAATGAAGAAGAAGAATAAGAGCATAAGAAGAAGGACCCTTATGAAGAGCAAGAAGAAAAGAGAGAAGATGCTCTATAATTATCACTGAGGATATTATCGGCACACCCATAAGTTTAGGGACATCTAGTGACGAAGAGGCTCTACCTGATGCGAGCTTGGCTTAGTTAGTTACCAACAATGTGGAGGAATTCAATTCGTTAGCTATCGTGCCCTATGTAGCCCCGCTTACTAAAGTCCATCCATTTGATGTGACTATCGATGAGGCCGTTACCCAACCGGTTGAAGAAGAGTAATCTACCAATCTGTTTGGTTTAAAGGACAGCGGTGAAGGACAAGAAAAGAAAACACAAAGAGGAAGGTGAGCACCCAAGGAAGAAGAAAAAGAAAACCAAAGCAGCCTCTGCATCGACTGTGCAAGAATGAGTTAGTTTACTCTTCTATAGGTAGATTGCATACATTTTTATTGTCATCGCATTTTATTTTGTCATTGCATTTCTTTTGTTAATTTAGTTGCATTGTAGTTGCATTTCCGTTCTTATCTGTACATTATTGTCAGTGCATTAGGGATAATGCAGACATTAAGTTTGGGGGAAATATTTTGTCGAATTGAAATTTGATTACACCCACATATTTGAATTTTACTTGTTTCTTTAGCCAATGAAAGTATGCAGAATTTCAGCAAAAATGTGACCAGAATTTTTTATTTGATGCGTAAATCTTGAATTGTTTTGAATGTTGATGTGTGAATTGAGTGACTACTGAATCATCTATTTTTGGATGAATGATTGAAGTTGCTTCCATAATGAATGGATAGTAGTAGTTTTTGAATCTTGAACTAACTTGCCAATTGCAGTGACATTGTATTAAGAACACTCTAATCTGAGTGCATTGTGACTTATAAGGGAGAACACTTCGCTGTATGTGTTAGAAAAATCATCTAGCCAAAGGCTATCACTGCAAGAGTATGTGTCGGTGCAATTACATACATCTTGGGGGTTTGTTGCACAACATCGTTACTGCCCAAGAACCAATGTAGAGTAATGCAATGACATCTCTCAGTCACTTATAAAAATTGTGAATGAGAAAAAGAAAAGAAAAAGAAATATTGCTATAGATGTTGTATTGGTTTAAGAAAGGATAAGATTCAAAGCATGTTTCTAACGTAAGTGAAGTTGCAGTTTAATTGTTCATTTCTCTAAATTGTCGGTACATTATTCTATCATGTGATTGTAATTTGTACATTAGGATCCCAGGAAATTTAAGTTGTGAGAATAATAATTATGGTGACATATTTGATTGTGACTTAGTTAATTTTTATTTACTTGAGGACAAGTAAAAACTCAAGTTTGAGGGTGTGATAGCATTAGAAATAACACCTATTTTCTCTCTAAATTTGTTTATTAATTGTCTCTTTTATGTCATATTTAGTATGCATATTAGGCATTTCATACTTAGTTTTTATGTTTCTAACTCATTATTGTTTGGTTTAAATTCTTGCTATTTTATCTCTTTTTTATGCACTAATATCGTCACATGTAGCATATGTATATTATGTTTTAAAATTGTCAACACAAAGACACATCTCAGTAGATCAAGGCTAGAAAGAATCTAGAATGCAGCCACAAATTCAGCTTGAATTGCGACCAGTGATGTCACCGCATAGGAATCTTTACTTTGGAATGAATGAATTCAAGCTGAAATTACACTTGGAATTACCAACGTAGGAATTTCACACGTTGTCTCCACAATTAAAGATTACAGATCACGACCAGAAATGCAATGACAATCTGTAGATCCATGAAGTTCACGCCATATTTGCTTGAGTGCACAACTGGACTGTAAAAAACTTTTACAACTACAATTGGATCTGGATCTGAGGAGAAAGAAGGTTTACCATTCTTGAAGCTTATAAATTGAGGAGAAAAGATGAAGAAAAATATCAATAGTTGAGGAATTAAATTTCCAATTACTTTGTGTTTTTGATGTTTATTGCTGAAGATCGGTGAGCTGACTAAGCCGACGAGCAACAACTCCTGACGAGGAGTGCTTGATGCTGTGCAAGTGGAGCAGTTAGGGGATAATCCAAGTAGCCTAGAGATAGTCTGCTCCGATGTATTTGTTAACTCCTCTCTTTTTATGATGATGAACTATTATTAACATTTGAATGAATACGAAAGTATCTTTCATTGTTAGATTTACTTTGATTCTATTTAATTCATTTCATCTATTTATTCTTGGATCTAATTGAATCAAACATAAGAGTACATTTGTAGTCTACCGACATCGAGAGATGCGGTGACAAATTAGGTTAACAAGCAAGATAGCGAGAGTTGCTTGGGATTAGAAGAGATTCTGATCACTTGTTCTTGAGTGCACAATGTTGCTCATACCGAGAGGTCGGGTAATTTAGGGTGCTTGAGTCTTGACCAAACGGAGAATTGATATTGGTAAGATTTCATTGGAACTCAATTGCTGCGACAGTTCATCTATTCAAACCCTTGTTGACACATTCTGTGTTACGACTTAGTGAAATCAGTGATCCACTCCAAACCTTTGCACTTGATCACACTTTTACTTTTCTGTATTTAAATTCTCAACACTTCAACAACACTTTGATTTTCTTTAGTGTGCAGATTGACTTAATTACGCTGACATCTGTACTCGCATTTCATCTAATTCTAGTATTAGTTTCTTCGACATCTGAACATCAAAAACCCATTCCTAATGGGATCGATATCCGATAGAATTAGTCTATCAACTATACTTGCTTTGACGTGTGTTCGCTTGCACAATTGCTGTGACATTATAGTCCAATCAGTGTGTGTTTTCGGCTTCCGCAAGTATACGAGTGATAATTCCTGAGAAAGAGTTATACAACATACTTTTGCTAAAACTTTTTATCTATTCTTTAGTAAAATTTGTTATAACATTAGCAGTGTTTTTATGTATTTTTTTCTTCGGAGATGTATTGTGCTTAATTCGTAAAATCTAAACATTTTTTCCCTTTTGTTGTAACAAAATTACGCTTATTGGTATGTGTTTTCATGATGCAGGAATGGTAAAGGAGAGAGAGTATGATACCCAATAATGTGTCAAGTGCAAAGGTTTGAATAATTCGCTCCACAGCGTGATAGCCTTGCAATGTTCCTTCCCCTTCTGCGTCAGATTTTCAGTATCACTAGGCAAAGTGCCTGGTGATCTTGTACTCATATTAGAAGCCAACTGTCCTAGTCGGGCTTTTAACGCATGGATAAAAGAAGAATTACCTTGAAAAATTGCTTCAGTTCGCATAAAATGCTCTCGCATCAGCGCTTCATGAGCAACCGTAAGATTTGATCTTTATTAAGAAAAATATTGCTGATGTTGCTGATGTTGTCCTTGCATATGTGACAGCATAGTCTGTTATGGTTGCATTCTAGCTTGTTGTTGCATTTGGTTGTGTACTTGCATTTGATTAGGATGCGAATTTACTTGAGCATTATGATTATAGTTAGGCTATTGATTGTTGTTGTAACACCCTTGTCTATAACTCCCTTGCTGTGAGGAATTTCCATATCTATACATATAAGCATTTTGATTCCCCCAAGTTGTGGATTACGATTATTGTATGAGTTACCATAAGAATTTCCTCTAATATTATTAACGTGACATGCGTTCTCAGCATGTTGTGGACAGTCCTCATAAATATGGTTGTCACCGTAAATTTCACAGGAAAATGTCGAGACATTCATCTGTTGTGCCACTTGAATAGGGGCAATGTCACTTGTTCTCATCATGTTCTTTATAATGTTGGCCAAAGAGGATACTTGTGCACTCAAAGCTGAAATTGCATCTAATTCAAGAACACCAGGATTAGTTTTTACGTAAGCAGAACGAGAGATAGGGTATTGATAATCATTCTATGCAATCCTCTCTAGAATTCGTAGAGCTTCAATGTAGGTACAATCTAATAAGGGACCATTTACAGATGTGTCGACAAGATTTCATGTCTGGGCATTCAATCCGTTGTAAAAGATCTCGATCTGAGTCTCTTGTTGAATTCCATGCATAGGGTAACGTCTAAGTAAAGTCTTATAACACTTCCATGTTGTATGTAAGTTCTCATCATCTAACTGATGGTAAGCTATGATGTCATTGTGCAACCTTTCATTCATTATTAGTGGATTGAATCTTAAAACAAATTGTGTTGCTAACGCATTACATGATGTAATGGATCCAGCCGGCAAACCTAAGAACCATGTTCTTGCTCTTCCCTGCAATGAATAAGGAAATAATTGCATTTTTAAGGCGTCATCAGGAACACCATGTTGGCTAAAAGATGAGTAAATAAGCAGAAATGATTTAAGATGTTACCTCGCATCTTCATGAGGTAAGCCCGCATATTGCCCATTTGAATTGAGCATTTGAAACATAACCGGTTTCAATTCAAAGTTTCCAGCTTGTATAGCTGGCCTTACAACCCGTGGTTACAAATCATCCAGTACAGGAACAACAAAGTCCTTGATTGTCCTATTTTGCACCTACTCTTCTTGTGGAAAAAGTGGTGGTACATTATTGATTCGTTGTGGCTGTATTGGAGGAACTACATCTTGTGGTAGCAATGGTGGTAGGTTGTTGTTGTTGTTATTGCCAGCCATTTTCTTTTGCTCATGCTTCCTCCTTCGAATATCTCGTTCAAGTTCTAGGTCAAAGCTCACAATATCCTTAGGATTTCTCCTTGTGGACATGTAACTCCTAAAGAATAAAGAGGAAATCATAACAAATTTAAACAGATTAGTAAAAACATAAAGTTAAGTAAGAAAGAATAATTACAATTACAAAAAATGAACATTAAACAAATGCCATTCCCCACCAACGACGCTAAAACTTGATCGGCCTATAATCATCACATCATTTAAGTGCAAGTGGACACACGTCGATGCAAGTATAGTTGATAGATTGCTTTATCGGATATCGATCCCACGAGGAAGGAGTTATTGATGTTCAATTGTTGAAGCAACTAAAATAAGATTAGGGAAAATGCTAGTAAGGATGTCAGCGTAATTAAATTAGATCTATACCACTAATTTAATCAAAGTTATCAATGTAATTATAAAAATTAATTGCCAGAGCTACTGAAACTAAATCAAATAGTTGTTAAAGTTTGGAGAATTTAAATGCATAAAAGTAAAAGTGTGATCAAGTGTAAAGGATTGGAGTGGATCACTGATTTCACTAAGTAGTGACGCTATATGTGTCGACAAGGTATAGTGTAGATGAATTGTCACCGCAATAAGGTTCCAATGAAATCATACCAATAACAACTCTCTGTTTAATCAAGACTCAAGCGCTCACAAGTACCATACCTCTCAGTGCTGGCATTGCTTCACACCTAAGAACAAGTGACAGAATCACTTCTAGTCTCAAGCAACTCTCGCTGACTTGCTTGTTAATTCAATTTGTCACCGCACCTCTAAGTGTTGGTAGACTACAATTACACTCTCGTGGTCAAGTAGTTAAATAGAAGAATAAACAGATGAGAAGAATTAAGTTTGAATCAAAGTAATCTAACATTGAAAGATATTCTCATATACAATCAAATGTCATTAGAATTCATCATCATTCAAAGAGGAATTAACAAATAATCAAAGCATGCTATCCCTAGGCTACTAGGATTATCTCTTAACTACTCCTCTTGTATAGCACCAAGCACTTCTCGTCAGAAGTTGTTGCTCACTTGATCGATCAACTAATAGGTCTTCAACATAAAGCTTCAAAAAGTCAAAGTATTTGTAGAATTAATTCCTTCACTCCGTGATATCTTTCTCCTTCTTCTTTCCTCTATTTATAGGCTTCAATAATTATAGATCTCATCTCCTCTCAGATCCAACTTCTTGTGTAGCTGTCAAAGTTTATTAAAATTCAGTTGTGCACTCATGTAGATTTGATGTGATCTTCATAAATCTGCAAGTTGTCACTACATTTCTGGGCGCGATCTACAATCTTTAATTCTAGCGACATTGTGTGAAATTTCTGTGCTGGTTCTTCCAGATGTTCTTGCAGCATGAATTTACCCATACAACATAAAAGTTTCTATACGGTGACATTTCTAGCCGTAATTCCAAGCTAACTTGTTGCTACATCTTTAAATTCTTTCTAGCATCGATCTTCTAAGATGGATCCCTGTGCTGACAATTGTGAACATATTTTGCATACGTTGACATTAGTGCATAAAAGAGATAAAATAACGAGAATTTCAGTCAAACAACGATGAGTTAGAGAATATAAATACTTAGTGTGAAATGCCTATCATGCACGCTAAATATGCTACAAAAGAGATAATTAATACAAAAATTTAGGGAGAAAATAGGTGTCATTTCTAATGCTATCAACAAGTCACAATGCACCCACATTGGAGTGTCTTTTATTCATACTTATATCTATATACGCATAGTTGTAATTGGCAAGTTATTCCAAGATTCAAATAATGATACTACTCAATTATTACTAATGCAATTTCAATCATTCATCCAAAAATAGAAGGATACAACATTCAATCATATTCATCCAATTCATACATTAGCATCTCAAATAATTTAAGAATTAAGCATCAAATGAAAAAAAGTTGTAGTCACATTTTTCATAACCTTGCATACTTTCATTAGACTAAAAGGACAAATAATTTCTTAAAAATGTGGGTGAAATTACATTTCCGTTCCATATACATGCCCCCCAAACTTGAAGTATGCATTGTCCCCAATGCACTGACATTAATATACAAATATACATGGAAATGCAACTAAAATGCAAATGCGTCGACAAATAAAATGCATGGATAATTAAAATGTGATGATAATGCAATTACAGCTACATGATATGCAACTAAACTATGTTCAGAAAAAAATTAAAGGCTAGCTTAGTGATATGAAGCCGAAGATGTGGCTACTTTGGTCTTTTTCTTCTTCTTATTGTGCTCCTCCTTGCACTTCGTCTTATCGTTACGCTTGCATTTTCTTTTTGTTGGCTCAACCGGTCGACGGATTGCTCCTCTACATGTGGTCATGTGCTAGCTTCATCGATGGTGACATTAGAAGGATGTATTTCAGCAAGGGGTGCCACATAAGGCACTATAGCCGGAGGATTGAAATCCTCTTTTCTAATTGTCATAGCCTCAACCTGATTCGCAATAGATTCTGCCATATCGTCATTAATTGCACCCACATCTTCGAGTGCGGAGACAAATTCTTCAGGCAAATTTGTCGCGACAAAAATTTCCTCTTTCCCTCCTTCTTCCTTTTCTACTTCCTTCTCTTCTTCTTTCTCTTCCTTAATACTTACAGATTCCACAGTCATGTGTTCCTCATCAGTATTGGCTTCCTTTTCAGCCATATTTGCTCCAAGGCTGTTGTAAAACTCATCTTCAAAAAGGTTGGCAATATTGTGAAAGCAATCTTCAACATCCTTTGAATTCACATCCTAGTCCTCATCATTAGATATGCAGACCATATGCAGAGACTCGACAGTTTGGTCCTTCCCTTTTGAGGCAGCTCTTTTAGTTGATGGTGTCACCTCCCTGATGATAGGGGAAACGATAGGAATTCTGGCTGAGGATGCTTGCTAATGCTGTGTAATATGCTAAAAATTGCACTATTCCATGCCCTGGTGTAGGCATAAAGTAAATTTTGCGAGTGCTCCATGTCCTCAACTATGGCGACAAGTTTGATTTGCCACACACTAATTCTATCAGCCATCTGCTCGATTTCTGCAATTTTCCTCCATAATTGAGGATTTGTGGGAGCATGAGGTTATTTTTCTTCCTTCTTTGCTTTTCCTTTTCCATTCTTTCGTGCAGCTTCTTTCACCACAGGGGTCTCCTTCCCCCTTTCCATACGCTCAACCGATACACCGTTGATTGGTCCCTTATTTCCTAAGAACTCCTCCCCCTCACGAGGCACAGCATCTCATTGTTGACACAATTACATTATAAGAGAGGGGAATGACAAAATATTTGTTTTCTTGGCTACGCATTCTGCAATCACCTGATGCTAGATTGCACCGACATTTATTCTACGGCCTTTAATAATCAAATGTATGAGACACATTCTATCTAAAGTCATCGTGGTGCTGTGAGTTGAAGGCAATAATCGACCATTAATAAAATGGAACCAAACCTTGCTTTGCACAGTGAGGAATCGATGATGCATGGTATAGTTATTAGGGTTGTTGCCTGTCCAGACGGCACCGTCAATGCACAGATCATTCATTAACAAGTCAACGCCCTCTTCAGTCAGTTGTTCTAGGAAGGCGATATGCTCATCTTCCCTAGCATCAATGTTATACAGGGCATAGATTTGTGCAGCACCCTAGGGCACCCATCCTCTCGAACAAAAACAAACTCTTGTTCCTTATCAATCAAGTTGACATAAAATTCCCTAACGAGGGACAGAGAGTATTTTGTAACCCACCCTAAGCGCGAGATGGTTCAATAGACTTGTTTTCCTAGTGTGAGAAGTGGTGACAACTGGAATCCTTGCTCCTAGTGACAGTTATGCTTCAACATATTGTTGTGGAAGCGATCTTTGGCAGCCTTTATGAGAAATAGTACTGGTTCTTTAGACGACGACTGCTCTACATTGCGAACCACCGCAGTAGAGGATTTAGTGGCTAATTTAGAAGGGGTTTTTGATCCTCTTGTTCGTACCATGACTTTATGATATAAAGAGAATAAAAGATGCAAGAAATTAGAATGCTTAAGAAAAGAAGGTTTTGAAAGAAAAATAGAGGTTATGGTTGTGAAGAACACCGTCGGCACAGTAAGGTGTTTTATAGCGAATGAAAACGAAGATGAAGAGACGTGTTGGTAGCCACTGTAGGGATAGGGCGTTGTGTCTGCATCCAATAATGTAATGACATGGATTGTCCTTTTCCAAATCGATCTAACGGTTGGGGTGCAAGGTGAATCAAACGTTATGATTCTTTCCTGAAACGTTTCACTGTGATGAGTCGGCAATTAACTTGCATCGACAAGCAAGGTTTTCTATGTGTCTACGAAAACGGTAGTTTTTATTCCTACAAAAGAACTAAAGAAGATAATTGAAATAAAATAAAATGTGACCAGATTAATGGTCTTGTTCTGCTCGTGGTCATCTGTGCTGAGATAATGCTTCAACCATTGGCCATTTACCTTAAATTGGTGCCCATCATTTAAGTCTTTAATTTTCACTGCACAATGAGGAAATGTTTCAACAACTTCAAATGGCCTTGATCATCTGGAGCGCAATTTTCCAGGATGTAGTTTTAAACGTGAATTAAATAAAATTACTAACTGACCTATAGTAAATTATCATCGGAAGATAATATTGTCGTACTATCTCTTAGTTTTTTCTTTTTATATGGCAGCATTCTCGTATGCATTTCTTTGAATCTCCTCTATTTCAGAAATGTCCAACAATCTCTTTTGTCCAGCAGCGTCATAATCCATATTCACTTGCTTAATTGCCTACATGGCTTTATGTTCAAGTTCCATAGGCAAGTGACAGGACTTGCCAAAAATAAGCTGATAAGACGACATTCCTAATGGTGTTTTATACGTTGAGCGAAGCGCCCACAATGCATCATTGAGCCTTGAAGACCAATCTCGTTTGGATGGATTCACCACCTTTTCAAGAATATTTTTAATTTGTCGATTGGATACTTCAGTTTGGCCATTCGTTTATGGATGATATGTGGTTGTCATTCGATGATTAACACTATAACACTTTAATGCGGTCGCAACTTGATTGCAATGAAAATAAGTGCCTTGGTCACTGATTAATGCTCTAGGTGTTCCAAAACGAGTGAGGATGTATGTGTGAAAGAATTTCAACACTATCCAAGCATTATCTTTAGGGACAGTTGATCGCGTCTGAAACATCACAACGATTTTGCAAGCGTACACACGTCGATGCAAGTATAGTTGATAGACAATTCTATTAGATATCAATCCCACGAGGAAATGGGTTATTGAAGTTTAAATGTCAAAGCAGTTAATACTAAAATTAAGTAATATGTGAGTAAGGAAGTCAGTGCAATAATGTTAGATCTGTATACTAAAATAGTTAATATTGTCAATACAATCAAAGTTAAATGTCAATGTACTAAAAATAAATCAATGTATTGAGTGTTGAGTGCTAAATATTTGAATTCATGAATGTAAAAGTAATCAAGTGTAAATGGTAAAAATAGTCCACTGATTATGCTAAGTTGCAACACTAGATACGTCGACAAGGTAAAGT
This sequence comes from Kokia cookei, assembly GCA_039519145.1. NCBI lineage: Eukaryota > Viridiplantae > Streptophyta > Magnoliopsida > Malvales > Malvaceae > Kokia > Kokia cookei. The sequence goes on from CM076900.1 coordinate 23,948,344, forward strand.
ATAGAGGGATTGTCGCAGCAATAAAGCTCTTTTGAGTTCTTACCAACAACAGCTTTCTATTTAATCTAGACTTAAATACCCACAATCACTCCACCTCTCGGTGTGAGCAATGTTGTGCATTCAAGAACAAGTGCTTGGATTCCAATCCCAAGCAGCTCTCGCCTAACTTACTTGTTAATCCAACTTGTCACCTCATCTCTTAATGTCAGCAGAATACAATTTCACTCTCGTGCTTAAAGTGGTTAGATCCAAGAAAAAACAAATAAGCGGCATAAAATAAGAATCAAAATGATCTAGAATTAAAGACACTCTCATGTTCATTTAATGTTATCAAAATCCATCATCGTTTAAGAAGAATTAAAGAGTACAGTTGAAACTTACTATCTCTAGACTACTAGAACTACTCCTTAATCGTTCGTTTTGCCCTGTATCAGTACCTCTCGTCAGAAGTGGTTACAGACTTGCTTCATCAGCTTCCCAATTTCTAGCCTAAATCTCTAAAATCACATACAATTTGTAGAATTCAATCCCTTAATTCTTGATGCTTTCTTCATTCTTCATTATTCTATTTATAGGCTCAAGAAATTGCAGACTTTCTTCATTCTCAGATCTAGATCTAGATTTTTGTAGCTGTTAAAGTTGGTTAGAGTACAATTGTGCACTCACGCAGATCTGATGTTTACTTCAAAGATCTGCAGGTTGTCGCTGCATTGCTGGTCGCAATCTGAGATTGTAATTGCGACGACACCTGTGATATTCCTGCATTGGTGCTTCCAGATGTAAATTCAGCTTGAGTCTACTCGTTTGAGGTTCAAATTCAAGACAACGACATTTTTTGGTCGCAATTCCAAGCTGATCTTATGTATGCATTCTGCCAATGTCGATCTTCCAGACTGAGCTCCTGTGCTGACAATTCTAAGGTGAAAAATATCGGTTGCTTGCGTAGACATTAGTACAAAAGTAGATAAAACTAACAAGAATTTAAACTAACTATCAATGAATTAGAAAATATGAAAACTAAGTATAAAATGCTTATGATGCGTGCTAAATGAGATACAAAAGAGACAATTAAAACACTAAATTAGGAAGAAAATATATGTCATTTGTAATACCATCACACCCCCAAACTTGTGTTTTTACTTGTCCTCAAGTAAACAAAAATTAAAAAAGTCACAAGCAGAAATGTCACCGCAATCATTATCCATACAACTTGAATTCTCTGAAGTCCTAATGTACAAATTGTATTCATATGATAGATTAATACAGCGACAATTTATAGAAATGAATATTTAAGAACTGCAACTTCATAAATGTTAGTGACATGCATTGGATCCTAATCTTCCTTGAACCAATACAGCATTTATCAAAATTTTCTTTCTTTTCTTTCTCTTTCTCTTTTTCTTATTACTTTGTTTTTTTTCTTTTTCAAATGATTAAGAGATGTCATTGCATTACTCTACCTTTGTTACTGGGAAGTAACGATGGGGTGCAACAAACCCCCAAAAGGTATGTAATTGCACCGACACACACTCTTGCAGAGACAACCTTTGGCTAGATGATTTTCTAAATCTGCAGTGGAATGCTCTCCCTTGGAAAGTCATAATACACTCGTATTGGAGCAATTTTTATTAACACAATGTCGCTACAACTGGTCAATTAACTCAATATTCAAACATAAACACTAATCATTCATTACTGAAACAATTTCAATCATTCATTCAAAAATAGCAGACTCATCATTCATTCATAGTCATCCAATGTATACATCAGCATCCAAAAAATTCAAGAATTACGCATCAAGATAAAAATTGTAAGCACATTTCAGTTGAAATTTTGTGAATTCTCATTAATCAAAGAAACAAATAAAATTTAAATATGTAGGTGTAATTGCATTTCCATTTCACATTATCTCCTCCCAAACTTAATGCCTTCATTGTCCCCAATGCATTGACAATATTATACAGAACTAATGGAAATGCGATTACAATGCAACTAAGTTAACAAAATGAATACAATGACAAAATAAAATGCATGGAAATTAAGAATGCATAAAACTAACTAAAGAAATGTACCAACTCAAGCGATAGCAGCCGATGCAAAGGTTGCTTTAGTTTTCTTCTTTTTCTTCAATGGATTGCTCCTCCATAATAGGTTGGGTGGCGGCCTCATCGATTGTCACGTCTGATAGGTGGATTTCTGTGAGTGGTGCCACATAGGGCATGATAGTAAGAGGATTTAGTTCCTCTACCTCGCTGGTGACAACCTCAGCTTGGCTCGTAGCAGGTCAAGCTTCGTCTGAGCTGAATGCCCGCACGACATCCTCTACAATCATTATTGGGGCATCTATTTCCTTCTCTTCCTGCACCTCAGTAGGTTCTTTCTCTTCATTTTCTTTCACCTTCCTTTCTTGATCCTTCTCCTACAATTGATAATCCTCCTAATCCGCATCCTCGTGCACATGCTGCTCAATCTCAATTACGCCAGTGTTAGTGCATTCTACCGTGTCGACATCCTCCTCCACAACAGCCTCTCGTTTCGTCATATTTGCGCCCAGACTATTGGAGAACTCATCCTCGAATAAGTGGGCGATGTTGCAATAATAATCTTCATCAACCTACGAGTGCTCGTTATCCTTCTCATCATCAGAAATATGAAACTGAGTTGGTGCAGGGGCAGGCTTACCATCAGGGTAAGGTTGCTCGGAAGACGAGTACTTCATCGGTCGATAAATGGATAGAAAGGCTGTGAAGTATGGTAGTGGAGTAGGGCTGATCTGGCTCAGTGCGATAATAATGGTATCGTTCCAAGCCTTTATGTAGGTATAAAATTTGTGCAGTCGAAAATCCATATCTTTCACTATGCCATCAGTGTGGACTGATCGCATGTCGATGCGGTCCAAGTGTACTTCCATCAAGGCCAACTTCTTCTCCACTTGGTACTCTGTCAGTGCATCAGGTTGATGAACCTTCTTTTTACCCTTTCCTTTATCCCTTTTCTTAGAGGCTTCCTTAGCCATCTGTGTATTTTGGCTACGTGTCATCCGCTCAATAGAGATATCGTTGATCGGACCCTTGTTGTCTAAGACCTCCTCACCATCTATGGGCATAATGCCCTTTTGTTTACAAAGTAGCATAATGAGAGAGGGAAAAAGAAGTACACCAGTTTGTTTGGCAGCTGCTTCTGTAATCTTAGAGTGGATGATTTCACCGATGTCGATGTGTTAGTGGTGCAAGATCGAGTACAGCAAACACATACGATCTAATGTTACCGTAGTGCTATGGGTTGAGGGCATGATGCTATTGTTGATAAAATGGAATTTGACTTTGCAAAAGGATGTAATGTACCTTCTGTGCATTATGTAGTTTTGGAAGCCATTACCAGTCCATGTGGCTCCATCGACGCATAGGTCCTTCATCATCTATTCCATGTAGTCATCATCCAAACGATGCATAAAATGGTGCGTGGTCGTCCACTCGCTTCGAAATCCTTAACAACACGTTTACCTGGGTAGCACTCCATGGAATGAGCCCCTCTCATACAAAAACAAATTATTGGTCTGGATCTACCAAGTTGGCGTAAAACTCCCTAACCAATGTAGGGGAGTAACCAGAAGGGTGCTCGCAAAAGAATTCCCACCCAAGGCGGCTTATGGTACTTTGAACCTGCTTTCCTAGAGCTTGGTGTGGAGAAAGTTGTAGGCCTTGTTCAAGTTGGAGGTTGCGTTTTAACCTGGTGTTTTGGTAGCGATCTTTGGCCGCAGTCGTCAAAAACAAGACTAGGCTTGTAGATGGGGTTGGTGTTATGGACAGAGCCACATTAGAAGTAGTTGGGGTGTTCTTTGAAGGGGTTTTGGAAGTTTTTCTTGAGGCAAGGGTTTTACCATTGTTAAAGAAAAAGAAAATTAGGGAGAATTGTAGAAACAAGTGCTTTGTGAACGAAAAAGAGAATACAGAGGCGATGAAGAAAATAAGTTGTAGGAACAATGGAAGATGTGAGGAGAAAAGAAAACTGCAAGAGATAAGTTTTATAACCTAGGTGTGATGATTGTAAAACTTACGGGGAAACGTTGCATCTGCAGCCATTAATTACCAAGCTACAGATTGTACTATTTCATTTTGATCCAACGACTGTGAGAGAAAGAAATCAATCAGCGCAGATCTTATTGAAAATGTAATGCAGACTCATCGCAGAATGCGTCGACAATACGTGCTCCGATGCTTCGACAAAAATTTGATTTTTATTTCTATAAGAAATTTGAAATAACATAAAGAAAAGTGAAACAAATAAAAGTAAATAAAGAAATGCGTCGACATTATTTAAATGTGACCAGATTGATGGCCTCGTTTGATTCTTTGACATCTAGGCTCACATAGTGCTTTAGACATTGGCCATCCTTTAGATTTTCAATTGTCACCACACCGCTCTGGAATGCTTCGACAACTCTAAAAGGGCTTGACCACCTTGATCACAATTTACCTAGAGGCAACTTTAAACGTGAGTTAAATAAAAGTACTAACTCACCAGGATGAAATTGTCGATGTCATCTCTTTGTTTTTTCCTTATATATTGCAACATTCTCATAAGCATGGCATCAGATTTCTTCTAACTCCATGATGTCCACCAGTCTTTTCTTTCCAGTAGTATCATAACCCAAATTTGCCTGCTTGATTGCCCACATGGCCTTATGTTCAAGCTCAACTGGTAGGTCGTAAGACTTACCAAATACTAGCTGATATGGTGAGATTCCCAATGGGGTCTTGTATGTAGTGCAAAGCTCTCACAATGCGTCATGTAGCCGCGAAGACCAATCCTTCCTAAATGGGTTAACTACCTTTACAAGTATGCTTTTAATTTATCGATTGGATACTTCGACTTTACCATTGGTTTGTGGGTGATACGTGATAGCCATACGATGCTTCACACCATATCTTTATAATGCAGTCGCCACTTGATTGTTATAGAAATGAGTCCTTTGGTCACTTATCAATGCTCTCAGTTTTCCAAATCTTATGAGAATATATGTAAAGAACTTCAACACCATCTGAGCGTCATCTTTTGGCACCACAATTGCCTCGATCCACTTCGAGACATAATATATAGCCACTAAGATATACACATTTCCAAAAGAGATTGGAAATGGTCCCATAAAATCTATACCCCAAACATTGAAAAGCTCTACTTCCATAATCGGTTGTTAGAGAATTTCATTGCGCCGAGATATTGAACCATTGCGTTGACCACAATCACATTATTGTGCAAAGTTGTGGGCGTCTTGAAACAATGTGGGTTAATAAAATCCTAACTGTAAGACTTTAGCAGTAGTCCTTGGTCCATCAAAATGACCTCCATAAGGGGTATCGTGGCAATGTCACAGGATTGAATTCATTTCTTCTTCAAGTGCACAGCAACGAATAATGTTATCGGCGCATACCTTGAATAGGTATGTCTCGTTTTAGTGATATTTTGCAGCATCGCGTATGAACCTAATCTTCTTATGACCAGTAATACTCATTGGAAGCTTCCCACACACTAAGTAATTGACAACATCGGCATACTAGGGTGATGTATCAACAAAAAATAATTACTCGTCTAGAAATGCTTCGACAATATAGGATGTCTGTCCATCTTCACTTTCGACTTCTACTCGAGATAAGTGGTCAGCTACTTGATTCTCGAATCCTTTCGTATCCCTAATTTTAATATCAAATTCTTAAAGGAGTAGGATCCATCGTATCAGTCTAAGCTTGGTGTCTTTTTTGTTGAAAAAAGTATTTTAATGCTGAGTGGTCCGTGTAAACTGTAGTCTTTGCACCGACAAGATATGAATGAAACTTGTCGAATGCAAAGACTACTACTAGCAACTCCTTCTCAGTGGTAGTGTAGTTAACCTGGTCTTCAGTTAGAGTTTTACTAGCATAATAAATAGAGTAAAATACCTTCTCTTTTCATTGGCCAAGTACAGCTCCCACAGCAAAATCGCTTGCATCACACATTAGTTAAAACGATTGTGTCCAATTCAGTACAACGACAATTAGGCTTGTACCAGCTACTTCTTTATTGTTGTGAATGCGTCCAAACAGTTGTCATCGAATACAAACTTTTTATTTTGCTCCAGTAATCAGCATAATGGTTTAGCTATCTTAGAGAAATCTTGAATGAATCTTCTATAAAAGCCAGCATGTCAAAGAAAGCTTCTTATTGCTTTGACGTTGGTGGGTGGTGGTAGTTTCTCGATGATTTCTACCTTTGCTTTATCAACCTCAATGCTCTGACAAGATATTTGATGCTCGAGGATAATGCCTTCAATTGCCAAGAAGTTGTATTTCTCCCAATTTAGAACTAGATTTGTGTCCTCGCATCTCTTCAAAACTCTCCCCAAATTGTCAACGCATTGGTCAAAATTTTGTCCATAGACAGAGAAATCATCCATGAATACCTCTAAGGAATCCTCGATCATGTCGAAAAAATTGCCATCATACATCTCTAGAATGTTGCTAGCACATTGCACAACCCAAATGTCATACGTCGGAAAGCAAAGGTTCCAAAAGGGCATTGAACGTTGTCTTTGCTTGATCCTCCAACACAATGGCAATTTTGTTGTATCCAGAGTAGCCGTCTAAGAAACAATAATAGGCTTTACTAGCTAGCCTATCTAGCATCTGGTCAATGAAAGGTTGTGGGAAATGGTCCTTCTTTGTGGTCGCATTCAGTCGACAGTAATCCATACATACTCATTAGCCAGTCGCAGTACGAGTAGGGATTAACTCGTTCATGTCGTTGGTCACAACTGTGAAACCACTTTTTTTAGGCACACATTGGATGGGGCTCACCCAATCACTATCGAAAATAGGGTATATGACGCCTGCATCTAACCCTTTGATAATTTCCTTCTTCACTACTTCTTTCATTTTTTCATTAAGTCTTCATTACTACTCAATTGATTGCTTCTTTTCATCTTCTAGCTTGATCTTGTGCATGCAAAAAGAGGGACTGATGCCTCTAATATCAGTAATGCTCCAAGCTATGGCTCTTTTATGTTCTTTTAAAATGGCAATGAGCTTATCTTCCTGTGTTGCATCGAGAGATGCGTTAACAATAACAGGTAATGTCTCGTTGTCACCAAGAAAGACATACTTCAAATGTGTTAGCAATGACTTTAACTCCAAGGTAGGAGCTTGCTCAATAGATGGTTTAAACATCAGGATTATCCTATTGGACAAATCCAAAGACTCCAATTTCCAATTTGGTCTCAGCTCACAATTATTAACCTCCTTTTTGTCATTACATTCAGCTAGGATTTCATCAGTGGATGTCGTTGCATCTTCATCTGACGCTGCTGAACTCCTTGCATTGAATTCTTTTGAAATGATTTCATCCAGCATGTCAATGTGGTGACATTGCTCTTTAGTTTTGGACGGAGATGCCTCAAACACACTGAAGGTCACATGGTCATCGTCATGACACATGATAAGTTCTCCTTTGAATACGTCGATAAGTGTGCTTCCCGTTGCTAAAAATGGTAGACCTAAAATAATAGGCACCTCTTTATCTGCTTCATAGTCTAAGATAATGAAATCAGTGGGGAATACAAACTTAACAACTTGGACAAGGATGTCTTTGATTTGGCCTTCCGGTTGTGCTAAGGATCTGTCCGCAAGTTGCAATGTCACCGCAGTGGGCTTCATCGAACCTATTCCTAATTTCTTGAAAGTAGACAGAGGCATAAGATTAATACTCGCTCCTAAATCACATAAAGTTTTACCTAGATAATGATTCCCAATAAAGCATAGGATTGTGAAGTTGTCAAGATCTTTCATCTTCGTTGGCAACTTGTTTGTAAGCACAACGTTGCACCCCTCTGTGAGCGCAATCATCTCGATTTCAAACAATTTCTTTTTCTTTGAAAGTAGCTCTTTCATAAATTTCCCATAGTTGGGTATCTGCACAAGCGCATCTACAAGAGGTATATTAATATGCAATTGTTTCAAAGTAGAAACAAACCTTTGATATTTTTTATCATGGAATTTCTCTTTAAATCTTTGCGAAAATGGCAAAGGTATTGTAACATTGGGTTGTTGTGAATAACTCGGTGGTGTTGACATTGGCAGTTATATTGACAACTTAGTTGGGCAAACTGCAGGTATCGATGGTACTATAGTTGGTTCCTCTTCATTTTCTTTTGCTTGACTTCCTTCAACTTCATCTTCTTCCTGTTGCTGTGGTTCAGATGCATCAACATGGTCCTGATTAGAACTGCTTGGTTCATTCGTCTGCTTACCACTCTTCAGCGTGATTGCTTTGCAATGCTCCGTCCCTTTTACGTAGGATTCTCAGTATCACTAGGCAAAGTGCCTGGTGGTCTTGTGCTAAGATTAGAAGCCAATTGCCCTAGCTGGGCTTTCAATGCTCTAATGGAAGAAGAGTTGCCTTGCAATATTGCTTTAGTTCGTGTGATATGCTCGCGCATCATTGCCTCAAAAGCAGCTATAGGAACTGACTTAGGTTGAGAAAATTACTACTGTTGCTGTTGATAATATTGTCCTTGCATATGTGGTAGCACAAATTATAATGGATGTAATCGAGATTGTGGTTGCCTCTGACTATGTGACTGCATCTGCTCATATCAAGAATTTATTTGTGAATTCTAATTATAATTCTGTTGTGGATTGCTTTTGTAACTCCCTTGTCTATAACCCCCTTGATTTGAGGAATTTCCATATCTGAACATGGAAGTATTTTGATTCCTCTAAGGTTGTTGAGATTGGTTGTTGTATGAGTTACCAAATGAACTTCCTCTAATGTTGTTGACGTAGAAAGTGTTTTTTGCATGTTGTGGGCAATCGTCATAACTATGGTTGTCGCTGCAAATTTCACAAGAAAATATTAGCACATCCAATTGCTGGGCCACTTGAATAGAAGCAACTTCATTTGTTCCCTTCATATTCTTTATGATATTGGCCAATGAGGATACCTGTGCTGACAAAGCAGAAATAACATCTAACTCAAGAACTCCAAGGTTAGTTTTTACCTATGCAGAACGAGAGATCGAATATTGATAATCGTTCTGAGCAATCCTCTCTAGAATTCTTACAGCTTCATTATATGTACAATCCAATAAGGGACCGATAGCCAATGCGTCGACAAGGTTCCTTGTCTGAGCAATCAAACCATTATAGAAATTTTCTATTTGGGTCTCTTGCTGAATTTCATGCATTGGGCAATGTCGAAGCAATGTTTTATAACGCTCCCATGTTGTGTGTAAATTCTCATCATCCAGTTGATGATATGTAGTAATATCATTGCGCAACCTTGCATTCATTTTCGATGGATTGAACGCAGAACAATTTGCATCGCTAACGCATTCCAAGATGTAATTGATCTTACCAGTAATCCCAAGAACCATGTTCTTGCTTTACCCTGCAATGAATAAGGAAATAATTGCATTTTCGAGGCATCATTAGGGACACCATGTTGACTAAAGGGTGCACAAATAAGCAAAAATGATTTTGTGTGTTCTCTTGCATCTTCAAGTGGAAAACCAGAATATTGCCAATTTGAATTTAACATCTGAAACATTATCGGTTTCAGCTCAAAATTTCCAGCTTGGATAGCTGGTCTCTCAACCCCTGGTTGTAGATCATCAAGTATAGGCACAATAAAATCTCTTATTGTCCTATTTTGCACTTGTTCTTCTTGTGGACATGGTAGTGGTATATCATTAACAATTTGTAGGAGCATTGGAGGAACCCTATCTTATAGCAACAACGGTGATAAATTGTTGTTGTTGTTGTTATTGTTACCAACTATTTTTCTTTGTTCTTGCCTTCTCCTTCTAAGTGTCCTCTCCAGCTCCGGATCAAAGCTCACAATGTCCTTAAGATTTCTCCTTATGGACATGCAACAATTAAAAATCTAAAAAAAAAAACAATTAGAGAAATATAAACAAATTAGTAGAGATTAAAAGTTAAGTAAGTAGAATTAACTGCAACTGCAAAAGTAAACATCAACAAACGCCAATTTCCCTAACAATGGCGCCAAAACTTAATCGTGTTTAAAACGTCACAGCGATTGTGCAAGCGTACACTCGTCGATGCAAGTATAGTTGATAGACAATTCTATCGGATATCAATCACACAAGGAAATGGGTTATTGATGTTTAAATGTCAAAGCAATTAATACTAAAATTAAGTAAAATGTAAGTAAGGATGTCAGTGCAATAATGTTAGATTTGTATACTAAAATAGTTAATATTGTCAATGCAATCAGAGTTAAATGTCAATGTACTAAAGATAAATCAATGTGTTAAGTGTTGAGTGCAGAATACTTAAACGCATGAATGTAAAAGTGATCAAGTGTAAAGGGTAGAAATAGTCCACTGATTATGCTAAGTTGCAGCGCTAGATATGTCGACAAGGTAAAGTATAGAGGGATTGTCGCAGAAATAAAGCTCTTTTGAGTTCTTACCAACAACAACTTTTTGTTTAATCTAGACTTAACTACCCACAATTACTCCACCTCTTAGTGTGAGCAATGTTGTGCATTTAAGAACAAGTGATTGGATTCCAATCCCAAGCAGCTCTCGCCTAACTTACATGTTAATTAAACTTCTCACCGCATCTCTCGATGTTGGCAGACTGCAATTTCACTCTCGTGCTTAAAGCGGTTAGATCTGAGAATAAACAAATAAGCAGCATAAAATATGAATCAAAATGATCTATCATTAAAAGACACTCTCGTGTTCATTTAAAGTTATCAAAAAAGCAGCTTACTATCTCTAGACTACTAGAACTACTCCCTAATCGTTCCTCTTGCCTTGTATCAGCACCTCTCGTCAGAAGTGGTTACAGACTTACTCAATCAGCTTCCCAATTTCTAGCTTAAATCTCCAAAATCATAGAGAATTTGTAGAATCCAATCCTTTAATTATTGATGCTTTCTTCATTCTTCATTCTTCTATTTATAGGCTCAAGAAATTGCAGATTTTCTTCATTCTCAGATCCAGATCTAGATTTTTACAACTGTCAAAGTTGGTTAGAGTACAATTGTACACTCACACAGAAATGATGTTTACTTTAGAGATCTGCAGGTTATCGCTGCATTGCTAGTTACAATCTAAGATTGTAATTGCAGCGACACCTGTGATATTCCTACGTTGGTGCTTCCAGATATAAATTCAGCTTGAGTCTACTCATTTAAGGTTCAAATTAAATACGACGACATTTCTTGGTCGCAATTCCAAGTTGATCTTGTGGCTGCATTCTACCAATGTTGATCATCTGGACTGAGCTCCTGCGCTGACAATTCTAATATGCAAAATATCGGTTGCTTGCATCGACATTAGTACAAAAATAGATAAAAATAACAAGAATTTAAGCTAACTATCAATGAATTAGAAAATATGAAAACTAAGTATAAAATGCTTATGATGCATGCTAAATGAGATATAAAAGAGACAATTAAAACACTAAATTAGGGAAAAAAATATATGTCATTTGTAATACCATCAACAGTAATTGCTTCGACCCACTTGGAGACATAATCAACAGCGGCCAAAATATAAACATTTCCAAAAGAGTTGGAAAATAGTCCCATGAAATCCATACCCCAGACGTCGAAAAGCTCAACTTCCATAAGAGGTTGTTGCAGTATCTCGTTGTGTTGAGATATCAATCCAATACGCTGACACTTATTGCATTGTTGAACAAAGTTGTGGGTGTCTCGAAACAATGATGGCCAATAAAATCCACACTGAAAGACCTTTGCAGCAATCCTAACACAACTAAAATGACCTCCATAAGGGGCATCATGGCAATGCTTCAGGATAGGAAGCATTTTTTCTTTAGGAACGCAGCGACAAATAATATTATCTGTGTATAATTTGAATAGGTATGGCTCATTCCATAGTACTTTACATTATATCGAAGAAATATTACCTTCTGGTGACCATTTGCACTCAGTGGTAGTCTTCCACAGACTAAATAGTTGACAACATCCGCATACCATGGGGATACGTCAATAGAAAAGAGCTTCTCTTCTGGTAATGCATTGATAATTTGTGAAGTATTTCCATCTTCACTCCCAAATTCCAAACGAGATAAATGATCTGGTACCTAATTTTTTGATCCTTTTCGATCCTTAATTTCAACATCGAATTCTTGTAACAGCAGGGTTCATCGAATCAATCTTGGTTTGACATCTTTTTTGGCAAAGAGGTATCTCAATGCAGAGTGATCAGTATATACTGTGACTTTTGTGCCGACAAGATACAAACAAAACTTATCGAATGCAAAAACTACTACTAACAACTCTTTCTCTGTGGTTGTATAATTGACCTGCGCTTTAGTAAGAGTTTTGCTAGCATAATATACCATATGAAATACCTTATCTTTGTATTGCCCAAGCACTGCACCTACTGTATAGTCACTCGCATCACGTATAACTTCAAACGGTTGTGACCAATCCGGTGCAACGACAATAGGTGCCTGCACTAATTGCTACTTAATTTTTAAAATTCCTTCAAGACAAGTAGCATCAAACAGAAACTTTTTATTTTGCTCTAATAGTAAGCATAGAGGGTTTGAAATTTTTGAGAAATCTCGGATGAATCGTCGATAGAATCTTGCATGATCGAGAAAACTCCTTATTCCCTTAACATTAGTGGGTAGGGGCAACTTCTCAATAATCTTCACCTTTACCTTGTCTACTTCAATGCCCTGACAGTAGATACGATGTCCAAGGACAATACCTTCAGTTGCCATGAAGTGACATTTTTCCCCGTTTAGTACCAGATTAGTGTCCTCACATCACTTTAAAACTCTATCTAATTTGTCAGCGCATTTATAAAAAATGTGACCATAAATAGAAAAATCATCCATGAATACCTCCAACGAGTCTTCAATCTTATCGAAAAAAATTACCATCATGAACCTTTGAAATGTGGTTGGTGCGTTGCATTGACCAAATGGCATTCTGTGAAAAGCAAAGGTACCAAACAGATAAGTAAAAGTCATTTTTGCTTGGTCTCCGATGCAACTACAATCTGATTGTAGCCAGAATATCCATCAAGAAAGCAGTAATAGGCCTTACCAGCAAGCCTGTCCAGCATCTGATCAATGAAGGGAAGTGGGAAGTGATCATTTTTTGTGGCAGCATTCAAACGGTGGTAGTCCATGCAAACTCGCCAACCTATAGCAATGTAAGTAGAAATTAATTCTTTTTTGTCATTACTTACCACCGTAATACCGCTCTTCTTTGGAATGCATTAGACTGGACTCACCCATGTACTATCAGAAATGAGGTAAATAATGTCCGCATCCAACCATTTGATGATCTCTTTTTTTTCATCTGCCTTCATTTTTTCATTTAATCTCCTTTGCTAATCAATGGACTTCTTCCCTCGTCCTCCAATCTAATCTTGTGCATGCAAAAAGAGGGGCTAATGAGGATATCCATAATGCTCCAGGCGATGGCACTCTTATGTTGCTTCAGTATTCGGATCAATTTCTCCTCTTGACTTGCATTGAGATTTGTGGAGACAATTACTGGCAAGGTATCGTTGTCACCAAGGAAAACATATTTTAAATGTGCTGGCAATGGTTTCAACTCCTAAGTTGGAGCTTCTTCAATAGACGACTTAAATACGAGGATTGTTCTATTGGTTAGATCTAAGGATTCCATCTGCCGACCATGTCAAAGCTTAACAATATTTATTTAACCTTGTGGTCACAATCAGATAGGAAATTGTCTTCAGTTATCACCACAAGTTCTTCTAAAGCTATTGTACTATGCTCACTAAATTTTTCCCCAATTAATTCGTCCTGTACATCAATATAGTCACATTGCTCTTACTCCTACAGGGAATTGCTTTAAAGGCACTGAAGGTAACGTGTTCATCATTGTGTCGCATAATTAACTCGCCTTTGAATACATCTATAAGAGTGCGACCCGTAGCAAGAAATGGGCATCCCAAAATCATGGGTACCTCCTTATCAACTTTGCAATCAAGAATAACGAAATCTGCTGGGAACACAAACTTTTCTACTTGGACGAGAACATCTTTTATTTGTCCTTCAGGTTGTGCCAAAGATCTATCCACCAGTTGTAATGTCACCATAGTGGGTTTCATGTGACCAATTCCCAATTTTTAGAATGTTGATAAGGGCAAAAGGTTGATGCTTGCTCCTAGATCACAAAAAGCTTTTCCTAGGTAATGATTTCCAATGGAACACGGAAATGTAAAACTGTCAGAATCTTTCATCTTGGGTGGCAATTTATTTGTCAGTACAACGCTGCAACCTTCTGTGAGCGCAATTGTCTCGATGTCGGACAACTTATTTTTCTTGGATAAGAGCTCATTCATAAATTTCTCATAGCTAGGAATCTATGCAAGAGCATCGATAAGAGGTATATTAACATGTAATTTTTTCAATGTGGCTAAAAACTTCTAATATTCTTTGTCATTTTCTTTCTCCTTAAATCTTTGTGCAAATGAAAAAGGTGTTAAAACATTAGGTTGTTGTGGTACAACCGGCTGCGTCGACATTAGCAGTTGCGTCAATAATTTTTTAGGTCGAGTGGTTAGCATGGATGTAATTACTGGTGGCTCCTCTTCATTTAGTTCTACTGCTTCTTCTTTGGATACAACTTTTTCTCTTTGCTCTATTTCTTTTACGTCAACAGGTGTTGTATTGGAATTGATGCTTTGTTCAACAATTTGCTTTCCACTTTATAGAGTAATAGCCTTGCGATACTCCTTCCCTTTTTGAGTTGGATTTTCAGTATCACTGGGTAAAGCACCTGGTAGTCTCGTGCTCATATTAAAAGCTAGTTGTCCTACTTATGCTTCCAACGTTAGGATGGATGAAGAATTTCCTTACACAATAGCTTTAGTTCTTATAATATGTTCACGCATGAAAGCTTCAAGGGCAGCCAATGGGTTTGCTCGTGGTTGAGAGTATTGTTGCTGTTATTGTTGATGTTGTCCTTGCATATTCATATTTGGCATTGTAGTCTGCTGTGGCTGAATACAAGCATGTGATTGCATATGATCATGATGTCCATGCACCTGAGGATTGTGGTTGTAATTTTGCTACTGCTGATTGTAACTCCCCTATCAAAATAGCTACATCTTCAAGGCGTCATCAAGAACACCATGCTGACTAAAAGAAGCACAGATTAGTAGAAAAGATTTAAGATGCACTCTCGCATCTTAATGAGGCAAAGCAGCATATTGCCCATTCGAATTTAACATTTGGAACATAACCAGTTTTAATTCAAAATTTTCAGCTTGGATCGCTGGTCTAACAACCCCTGGTTGCAAATCATCTAGCACTAGAACAACAAAATCTCTAATTGTTCTATTTTACATTTGTTCTTCTTGTGGCAGTGGTAGATTGTTGAAGTTTTGTGGTTGCATTGGAGGGATAGGATTTTGTGGCGAAAACTACAGTATAGCATCATTTTCAGGTAATGCCATATTCCTTTGTTCTTGTCTTCTCCTTCGAATGGTTCTCTCGATTTCCAGATCTAAACCAACAATATTTTTAGGATTTCTCCTAGTGGTCATAAAACACCTAAAATAGAATTGAAAAATAGTCAACAAGAAAAATAAAACAAATCACTAACAAATAAAAATCAGGAAATAAAGAATAATTGCAACTACAAAAAAAACATCAAACAAACGCCATCCCCGAAAACGGTGCTAAAACTTGATCGGGCTATGACCGTCACAGTAATGGTGCAAGTGAACACTTGTCGATGTAAGTGTAGTTGATAGGTTTTAGCTATTAGATATCAATCCCACAGAGATGGTTGTTTATGCTACAATTGTCAATGCAGTTTTAAGAAAATTAAAGAAGTAGAACAATGATAATGCAATGGAGGGGATCTCTGACTTGATAAGTCGACAATCACTATATGTGACTACAAGGTAAATAATAGATAAATTGTCGTTGCAATTAAACTTAATGAGATCTTACTAACTTCGACTTCCCTATTTATCAAAGACTCAAACACTCATATTAACCACACCTTCTAGTGTAGGCAATGCTTTGCATTCGAGAACAAGTGACCAGAATTCCTTCGTGCTTCAAGCAACTTCCTTTGTCTTGCTTGTTAATTTAACTTGTCACTGCACTTTCTTGTGTCAGCAACTGCAATAATAGTTTCATGATCAAGCAAATTAATCCAAAAATAAATAGATAAGAGGAATTGAGCAAAAATCAATTTAGATCTAAAATTAAAAGGTACTTCCATACACAATTAAGTTCATCAGAATTTATCAGTATTTGAGAGGAAATAAAGAACAAGTTGAAGCATTCTATTCCTAGCCTACTAGAACTCTTCCCTAATGCTCCTCCTTTGTTGCACTTAGGAACACTCCTCATTAGGAGTAGATGTTGCCTTCTCGTCACAGTCAGTTCACACTCCAAGAAATTAAGCTGCCATGTAAGCAAGCTTAGAGAAAATTGTAGATTAGAATTGATTTGTTACCAACTTCTCGATACCTTATTTTTTCTCTCTCCTTAGTATTTATCTTTAATTCCCAATACAGGTGTCCTTCTTCCTTCAGATCCAACTTCCTTACAGCTGTACAAGTTAGTTAATCCAACTGTACACTCACGCAGATTTGATATATACAGCAAGCAGTTCTAGGTTGTCGCGACATTTTTGGACACATATTTAGATTTTAATTTGCTGCAACAACCTTGATATCCTCATATAGTGGTACTGGATATGTTCATGCAACAACATCCTCGGGTGCAATATGGAAATGCTCATACAGTGACAGGATTGGGCGCAATTCTAGATTCTAAATTGCGATGACAACCTTAAACACTCTCCTACTTTGATCTTTTAAGATAGATCCCTTCATTGACATCTCAAGACGCAATATTGAACACTAAATGTGGCGACATTAGTAGCAAAAGTAAGATAAAATGAAAGAAAATTAAACCAAACATCACTGACTTTGAAAATGCAATTACTAAATATAAAATGCTAAAAATGCATGCTAAACATGATATAATGGTAACAAATTATGCTCTATATAAAGAGAAATTAATGGTCTTTTCTAATGCTATCAGTAATCAATACTTTGTTTGCTCCATCGTATTGTTGATGAGAAAACAATATGTTGAGTATGAATGCTAAAAAGAAAAAGAAAAGAAAAATGTTAAAAGAAAAATATTTTTTTAGGAACACTCAACTATAGCAAAAAGAAGACTAGGCTAAGAAGGTAGTTGTTTGCTCCATCCATCTTTCTAGTTTAAAACTTTAAGCTGCATGAGTGTAAATTCAGATTGTGATGTAATTGTTGGCATAGCAATTAAGTGTTTGCTCCACTGTAGTTGTCAAGTATAAAGTTGCATGACAAGATGAATTCCTTAAGAGTAAAATAAAATGCCTAAGTACAGTAATTGAAAGACTTAACTGAAGAAATAAACAAGTTTTTACGAAATTATTTGATTTAAAACTAATTGCATGTGAATTTAAAATTTCTTTATTCTTTAATTTTAAATTTATACACTAAATTTTCTATATTGTTCTACAACGCTACTACAAAATCTTGCAAGTATAATGGTTGCTGAGAACTAAAATATATGCATACTATAATGTGGAAGCAAAAGTTTTACAAAAAATGTCAAGGTTGTAATCTCTGTGTTTCCATGCATACATGCATTAGCATCTTTTACTTGAGGACAAGCAAAAGTCCAAGTTTAGGGGTATGATATCTCTTGAAAAAGAGTTATATTACATACTTTTTCCATAACATTTTGTTTGATCTTTAGAAAATTTGTTATAACATTTGTAGTGTTTTTATGTGTTTTTTTCGTTAGAGCTACTGTACACTTAATTGGAAAAATATATATGTTTTTACCCTTTTTTTGTAGCAAACTATGCTTGTTGGTACGTGTTTCTTGATGCAAGAGAAGGTGAAGGAAGATTAGAGTACGAGGCCCAATAACAAAGCACTGTTGGGGAGCGAAAGTAGCAAAACTTTAAAGCTGCAAAACACTCTGGCAGTACTAGGTGTGCAAGATTCTATTGAAGCAAGTCATATCTATTTTTGGTCTGCACTAGAAAGCTCTAGGAGGTCTCTAGAACCCCTAAAAATGCAGATTTGAACATCGTGTATGTGTGGCCAAGCTCCAATATAAACAACATTCAGATGAAGGAAAAGATATCAAAAATTTTATTCAAGTAAGCCTAATGTTATTGTATTAGAATCTGAAATAAGGGAAATTGGGAGAGTCACACAGCAGATCTAAGATGCAGAAGGCAGAGTTGTCAGTTGTCGCTGGGAGCGAAGCTTGACAATGTTGTAGAAAAACCACTAAAGCAAAGATACGTTGTTGTGGCAGAGCAAAGCAGAATCGAGAATACAAGCCTGGTGTTCTTTTTGGTCTCAACAAGGAGCACTCTTAATCTTTGAATTTGTTTGTTATTGATAATACTAGAAAGAACCATTGATTTCTCTCTACTTATTGTTTAAGTTGTTCCCATTTAGTCATCCTTAGCACATATTTTAGCATTTTTTAGTTTAGTTTATTGCATTTTCTAACTTAATGGACCTTAGCATAGTTACTCTTAATTTTGTCATATTTTACTACTAATGTCGCTGCATAAGTCAATTCAGAATTGTTCCCAGAATTTTCACTGCATGATGATATCCAGAATTACGCCCAAAATTGTCACTACATAAGCATGCCCAAAATTGTCGCTGCAGGAACTCTTTCAAAATTATCGCTGTGTGAATATGTCCAGAGTTCTCGCTGTATAATCATGTCTAGAATTGCGCCCAGAATTGTCATCACACCTGATAGCTGTCCAGATAAGAACATAAATTGCATGAGCTATCCAATCTGGTATAACCAACTAGTACAACCATAGACAACTCAATTTTGCATAAGAGACACCTGTATAATTTGGAGGGATATAAATACTCATAAGGAAAGAGAAAAACCTCTCTCTCTCCTTGAGTCTCCTTTGGTGCATATTCTTCTTCAACCAACCTTTTGAAGCTTTTCGGCTAGAGGGCTTAAGGCTCTCATGCGTGAATCGATGTGAAAGGGAGGCATATTTGCTCCTAAAGAGGAGCCCTAAGTGCAACACAAGAGGGAAGTAAGGGAGCAAGTCGAGTAGCCTAGGAATAGTATTCTTCATTTTTTCCATTAAATTTCTTTTCTTAAACACTAGTGATTAACAAGTTTGTATGAAAGTACACTTGATTTTTAGACTAAATGATATTTTTTATCCAAGCTTGCTTTTACTATTTAATCTTTAGGTTTGATTGTTTTGATCACGGAAGTGTTATTGCAGTAACTGTTATTGGAAGGTGCAACGACAAATTTAATCTAACAAGCAAGACAACGGAAGTTGCTTGGGAATTGAAGGAATTTAATCCACTTGTTATTGAATTTGTTGAATTGTCAGCACTGGAAAGTGTGGTTAGTGTGCATGTTTAAGTCTTAGATTTAATAAAGAAGTCAAGTTTGGTAAGACATTCATTATGCTTATTTGCAGTGACAATTACCTAGTATTTTACACCTTGTGAGCTACACTTAGTATTATGATGACTATTCATGTTAGGGACCCCATTTCATTTTTATTGCATTTCGTTTTTAATTTGCATTATTGCTTCGACACTCATTTTCACAATTTTATCGCATTTATATGTTCATTGCGTTGACATTAATAAACAGCAAACAACCATCCTCGAGGGATCGATATCCTACAAATTCACATCTATCTACTATACTTGCATCGACAGTGTATGCTTGCACATTATTGCTGTGACGTTTACAGTGCGATCAAGTTTTAGCGTCGTTGTCAGGGATGACGTTTGTTTGATGTTTGTTTTTGTCTTCGCACTTTATTTTTATTATATAATATTTAGTTGTTACTAACTTGTTTTTCTTTTTGTCACTATTTTCACATTTTATTTTATTTTTATTTTTGTTTAAGTTTATTTTACGTCTTGTTTTGCAAAATAGTTAGGAACCATTGTCACCGCACTTGGGCTTTATTGTCAATGCAATTCATACAGCTATACTACAACTGCAGTTCGTGTCCTGGATAATAAGGGCCCGAACAATGAAGCCTCTATTGAATGAATGACTTGTGGCAAAGATAAGCCGACAATGAAGGAGGCTGAAACAAGCAAGACGAGGAAGGGCAAATCCAAGGTAGAGAGCAAGGGAATGAACCCTACTGTAAAGACAACCTTGCTGCACAAAATGAAGGATGTTGAGAAGTTGGCCAATTTCATCAGCAATAGGCAGATCAGGCTTGTCGCTGCAATAGAGGATATGGATAGATCACAAAATTTGTTCTATACTTATACCAAGGCTTGGAATAGTTCTATTGTAGCCAAAATAAGGTAGTTGAGCCTGACCCCACTCTCAAAATTCCTAGTTTTTTCACCAATCATCCAAGCTTATGAACTCTCATCAGAGGATATTGACTTAGGGGATAGAGACCGATCGATGGCATCCCCTCCCATTGTGCACGTCTCGGATGATGAGAAAGAAGTGAACTCAAGGGATGTTGAGGAGTGTTTGCAAACTATTGAGAGCTTGTTTGAGAATGAGTTTACTGTTAGTCAAGAGGTAAATGCTACTGAAGAGGAAATCCCTACTAAAAGGGAGGAAACCCAAGTTGAGGAAGAGGAAGAAAAGATGAAGGAAAATAAGCTGAGGAAGATTCAGTTGAAAAATTTGTCACTGCACCTAAAGTTGTGGGTGCAACAACTGAGGGCTTAGCACCAGACGGAGTGAGTCAGGCAGAAGCTATGGATGCAATTAATAAGGACCACAATCTTTTGGCTATCGTGGTCTACACTGGACCACTCGAAATGATCCATCCGACAGAAGTCACAGCTGATGATGCCGAGGCAAAGCCGGATGCTGAGGAGCAATTCGAGGATCGAGCGTAGCCCAAAGAAAGGAAGAGAAGGTGCTCGAAGGACAAGAAGCACATAAAGGAAGAAAAGAAGAGAAGGAAGAAAAAAGCATTATGCAGCCACATCGACGACTGCAAAAAATTGATTAGTTTTATTTCAGTTTTCAGCTATAGTGTTCATGCATTGCATGTAGCTATAGTTTTTATTTTGTTAGTAAGCATTGTCGTTGCATTTTCATTGTCATTACATTTTAGTGTTAGTGTATTGGGGACAATGCAAACCTTAAGTTTGGGGCAATGCATATAGGGTTTGGAGATGCACCCACATTTCAATATTTTTCGTTTTAAAGCTAATGAAGCATGCAAGGTTATGAATGCATATTGCAATTGTGTTTAAATTTTTTCTACATTCGATGCTTAATTCTTGAATCATGTGAACTGTCAATGAATGAGTTGGATGAACTTTATTGAATGTTGTATCTTCAATTCTTTAATGAATGATTTAGATTGCATTAGTAATGGATGACTAGCATCATTCCTTGAATCTTGAATGAATTTTCCATTTACAGCTACTTATATATATATATATATAGTTATAAATAAGAGACACTCCAATAAGGGTGTATTGTGAATTGTTTAAGGGGGAACACTCCAATGCAAGTGTTAGAAAAAGTAATCTAGCCAAAGGCTGTCACTGCAAGAGTGTGTGTTGGCACAATTACATACTACCTAGGGGTTTGTTGCACTCCATTGTTACTTCTTAGGAACAAGGGTATAGTAATGCACCGACATCCCTCATTCACATTTAAAAAAATAATATATGTATATATTATTTTACAATAAATGTTGTATTGGTAGATGGAATTTAGGATTTGAGGCATGACATTGGCTTTGATGAAGTTGCAGTCTTAGTTATTCATGCTTATGAATTATCGGCGCAAAAATTTTGTCATTTGAATGTGATTCATTCATTTGGATTTTAGGTGATTCAAGTTGCTAGAATCATTATTGCCTTGATAAATTTTTGGTATGACCTTGTTAGTTTCTATTTTACTTGAGGACAAGTAAAAACTCAAGTTTTAGGGTGTCATAGTACTAGAAAGAACCATTGATTTCTCCCTAGTTATTGTTTAAGTTGTTCCCATTTAGTCATCCTTAACACATATTTTAACATTTTTTTATTTTAATTTATTGCATTTTCTAACTCAATGGACCTTAGCTTAGTTGCTCTTAATTTTTTCTTATTTTACTACTAATGTCGCTTCATGAGTCTATTTAGAATTGCACCCAGAATTATCACTGCATGAGCATGCTTAGAATTGTCGCTGCAAGAACTCGTTCAAAATTATCGCTCTGTGAATATGTCCAAAGTTGTCGCTGTATAATCATGTCCAGAATTACGCCCAGAACTCACTGCACCAGACAGTTGTCCAAATAAGAACAAAAATTGCATGAGCTGTCCAGTCTGGTATAACCAATTGGTACAACCATAGATAGCTCAATTCTACAGAAGAGACACTCGTTCAATTTGGAGGGATATAAATACTCACAAGGAAAGAGAAAAACCTCTCTATCTCTATCTCTCTCTCTATCTCTCTCTCTCTCCTTTGGTGCATATTCTTCTTTAACAAAGCTTTTGAAGCTTTTCGATTAGGGGCGCTTGAGGCCCCCATGGGTGAATCGATGTGAAGAGGAGGCAGATCTACTCCTAATGAGGAGCCCTAAGTACGACCCAACAGGGAAGTAAGGGAGCAAGTCGAATAGCCTAGAATAGTATTCTCCATTTTTTCTTTTAAATTTCTTTTCTTAAACGCTGGTGATTAATGTTTAATTCAAGTTTGTATGGAGGTACACTTGATTTTTAGACTAAATGATATTTTATCCAAGTTTGCTTTTACTGTTAAATCTTTAGGTTTGAATGTTTTGATCACGGAAGTGTTATTACAATCACTGTCACTGGAAGGTGCAGTGATAATTTAAACTAACAAGCAAGACAATGGAAGTTGCTTGGGGATTGAAGGAATTTAATCCACTTGTTCTTGAATGTGTTGCATTGCCAACACTGGAAGGTGTGGTTAGTGTGCATGTTTAAGTCTTAGATCTAATAGAGAAGTAAAGTTTGGTAAGACATTCATCGTGCTTATTTGCAACGATAATTACCTAGTGTTTTATACCTTGTGAGTCACACTTAGTATTCTGCTGACTATTCACGTTGGGGACCCCATTTCATTTTTAGTGCATTTCATTTTCAATTTTGCATTATTACTTCGACAATCATTCTCACAATATTATCGTATTTATCTGTTCATTGAATTAACATTAATAAACAACAAACAACCATTCTCGTGGGATCAATATTCAATAGATTCACATCTATCTACTATACTTGCATTGATAGTGTACACTTGCACATTATTGTTGTGACATTTACAGGGCGATCAGTTATTTTGTTCGAATAATAATTTTCACCCTTACTCTGACCAGTTAAGGGATGAATATTTCTAAACTTTGTTTTATGTTTATGAATGAATTATCGATATCATTCTATTAAATCTCTTCATTGATTTGTGACTCAGTTGTTGTTAATTCTACGTTTTGGCAATCTTAGGAATAAGCTCTTGTTTTTCATGTGCATAAGCTTGACCCAAAAGCATGACGGATTTGCTGAAGCATAAATCAATGTAATGAGCATATATTGGAAGATATGTGTAGTAACTCTAATGAGTTGTGTTCACTAACGATGAGATAAGTTTTGTTAGGAAGATGCATGTTATAGGAATATAATGTGTTCTCTGTAAAATGTTGCTGCATTAAACAAGCACGTCATTACTTAGTCATTCTGAGATATTTTGTAGAAACAAATATTTGCTAAGACATTCATAAATCTAGAACTTGGATCCGCAATATTCAAGATTTATTAATTGCAACCTTTTCATGTACTGAAGACTTTACCAATCATCTCTATTAAGCTTGATAAGTACTTAGTGGATTTGATACTCTGCTTGGATAAATCTTGATCAACTTTAATGTTTTGCATTTTTTTATGACACGTACTTTGCAAATACAATCTATCTTGTTATCACATTTAATTTTGTATGCACAATTCTTTTGTCAACAGTATTAGCAATTTCTTTTAAACTCCAATCTCTCTATGGGTACGATACTCTACTTATCACTTTATTACTTGAACGTCTTGTACACTTGCACATGCTATAGCAATACTAATTTACACGTGAAAGAGATAAAAGATAGAAACGGTTTAGAGAATTAAGTGGCAAATCATTTATCAAGGTTAGAAGCGGATATTAGAGATGGTAATGCTAGGCTCGTAAAAGAAGAATTTTCAAACGAGCAATTGTTTGTTATTACAACATTACCATGGTATGAAAATATTGTCAATTTTTTAGTGAGTGGATTGTTACCCCCTGATTTGACTAACCAAAGGAAGAATTTTTTTTACATGATGCTAAATTCTATTATTGGGATGAGCCATTTCTGTTTAAGAATTGTGCAGATCAAATTATAAGGCGATATGGTCCAGATGATGAATGTTACAACATTTTACAGAATTGTCATGTTGTGCCTTATGAAGGATATTTTGGAGGACAAAGAACTGCTGGCAAAGTTTTGCAATCAGGTTTCTTTTAGTCTACTTTATTTAAAGATGCACATTTTGTCATTCTTATGATAGATGTCAAAGAACATGTAATATTTCGCAAAGGAATGAGATATTATTGCAAAACATTGTTGAAGTTGAATTATTTGATGTATTGGGTATGATTTTATGGGTCCATTTCCTCCATCATGGGGCAATATCTATATTCTCGTCATTGTGGATTATGCTTCGAAGTGGGTTGAGGCAGTTGCACTCCCTTCTAATGATGCAAAGCTAGTGCTAAAGTTTTTGCCCAAGCATATTTTCACAAGATTTGGAATGCCAAGAGCGATTATCAGCAATGTAATAGAATATTTTCACCATTAGTGTTTGGAGAGAAAAGATTAATGGAGTTGAATGAAATGGAAGAGTTTCGCTTTCAAACATATGAAATTCGAGGATTTATAAAGAGAAAATGAAGAGATGGCATATAGAAAGAATTTGCCTAAGCAATTTAAACCTGGACAACAAGTTTTGTTGTTTGATTCGAAACTCAAGTTATTTCCAAGAAAATTGAAGTCTAAGTGGGCAGGACCATTTGAAGTTGTTTTTGCTTATCTACATGGTGCTGTTGGCAAAAAAAATGTCATGATAGGGGATGTGTTTAAAGTTAATAGACAGCACTTGAAGCATTATTATAATGATCCAATGTTGCGACATAACATTGCTATTACATTGCGAGATTCTGGATAAAGTTTGAAGTTGTTTTATTATTTTTTATTTTTTTATTAGATTAGGATTTGAATTGTTGAATTAGTTGTTGATTTTTGCAGGATAGATGAAATGGCAGTAGCTTTAGCAATATATGTAAGACGGTGTGAGGTTTACTGGACCAATAGAATGTGATAGCATCTCTATCATAACAATTCTCAGACTGGCAGACAATTCGGTGTGATTTTCGCACCCACGTACCGCACGATTCTTGGTTATTATTTAGTTGCATTAAAATTATTTTATTCAATTTTATTTTTATTTCCTTATATTTAGCTTTTGATTTTGATTTGGTAGATTTATTTCTTTTCTTTTTAGCGTTTTATGTTTCCTCTGAACAGTTTAATAGCCCAAAAAAATGAGAAGAAAAGGGAAGAAGCCGCAACAAGCTATGCCTATAATCGCAAGAAAGTTCTACAATTGGATTGTAGAAGAAAAGTTCAAGGAGAAAACTATTTGAAACGTCAGGCTTCAATGGAGAAAGGATTCTTGTTTAAACAAGAACCATTTATGGGTTTTGATGAGGATATTGTACGAGTAAACGAGTCCCATGGCTGGGAGACGTTTTGTTGCCATTCGGACAAAGTTTACCCGAAAATGGTAAGAGAATTCTATTCTCACATAACTACTGGTAGCCTGTTTGTCTATGTGTCGGGCATTTCTATCTTGTTTGATGTATATAAAATAAATTACTTTTTTTTACTTTACAATATCAAGGATGAACACGTGAAGTTTGCGAGAGTTAATTTGGAGGACGGTTTGGAAAAACTATTGAAAGATGTGTGTGTTTCGAGAACTACTTGGGATAAATCTAAAACTGAATGTTTTACAATCGAGAGGCAGTATTTGAAACCTAAATGCCACGTCTGGATGAGTTTCTTGAAATCTAGATTAATGTCGATGGTTCACACTACTACTATTGGAAAAGAGCGTTTATTGCTATTACATTCGATTATGACTGGGAGGAGAATTGATGTTGGTCAAATTATTTGAGATGAGGTTCACAAGTGTGCTCAATAGAACCGAGTAATCTTGTTTGTCCTAACTTAATATGTGCTTTATGTTTGCAAGCAAGAGTTTCATTAGAGGAAAATGAGGACATGTTGCCAAACAAAGGCACAATCACCAAACATATGATGCTGCGGCTACAAGAAAGAGGATGTGATTGTCACGACACCAATTAAATAACCATCCATTTCTAAGCCACCTTTCTTTGCAAAAGTTTCTTCTAGCACTCCTTCTAAACTGTCATTTTTATCTTGTTTGGGCAATATCAATGCAAAGAGCTATGATATTATTACTCGTCTTAAAAAGATTAATAAAATGTTGAAAGATTTTCACTGTAAAATGGAAGCTTTGTAGAGATACATGCGCATTCGTGATGATGCTATTCGTCAAGCGCTACAACAAAATCAAGTAAAGGTCCCACGATTTTCAGATTTCCCAAGAATACTTTATGGTGAGACGGTTGCGAAAAAGTATGATGCAGGCGACACTGAGATTCAGTCGTCATTTGGAGAAGAATACCGTCCAGCAAAGGATGAAGAAGAAGTGAAGACCTCGAGGTTGAAGACATTGAAGACAGTCCAGCAGAGAATGAAAAAACGGTGATACCGTTAGCAAAAAGCGTTACAACAAAGAAACTTATCACACCAAAGGTTTTTGCTACCCCATCCAAAGAGTCAGATCAAGAAGAAGAAGTCGATCGGTTGATTGAAGAAATGACTAAGACAGATGAGGACGATGAGGTGGAGGCAATTACACCAAGAAAGCGGAAGCTTAAGGGCAAGAAGCCTGCACGCAAATCCCTCTACCTTAACTAAAGGGTAATTTTTAAGTTTTACAGCTTCGAATTTTTGCTTTTGTGTTATCTGTGTTTTTGTTTTATGTTTTTCATAACATGTTTTTTGTATTTACATTCATTGTGCTCATGCATTGAGGACAATGCACACTTTAGGTTTGGGGGTGTGTAGTTCCATGTAGTTGAATATAGGTACACATTTGTTAGTATATAGTTCCATTGTATAGTTTGTCATTACATGTTTGTTGTCACATTGAGATTTTGCCATGGCAAATTTTTGTGAAAAGTTTGTGAAGCTAAGAGGGTATAAATATATTGTTGATGTTTGATGAGGAAATTAAACCTTAGAAATTTAAATTTTTGTATGAATGAAGTAGGAAATTCAGATTAGGATAGTGACAAAAATTGATTTCTAAAAATAAAATGATTTGTGATTATTTTAAAATAATATTTCTTAATAGAACTTAGTTTTTCTTTGAGCTAAGTGATAAATGAGAAATGTGAGGCATGAAATGAAGAAAAGAAAAAAAACTCACTCCAATGCTTGACTGTTCTGAGTACGTCAGCAGTGCTTTATTTGCTCCATTGTATTATTGATGAGAAAAGAATGTGTTTAAATATGAGTGTTTAAAAAATAAAAAATGCTAAAAGAAAATTTATAAAAAGAAAATATTTTTTTAAGAACACTCCATTGTAGCCAAAACTAGAGTAGGCTAAGGAGGTAGTTGTTTGCTCCATCCATCTTTTTATTTTTTGAAATTTTTAATCTACATGAATGTAAATTCAGATTGTGATGTGATTGTTGCCATGAAAATTAAGTGTTTGCTCTAATGTAGTTGTCAAATATAACGTTGCATGACAAGACAAATTCCTTAATAGCACTAAAATAAAATGCCTAAGTAAAGAAGAAGAAAGACTTAGCTAAAGAAATGCAACAAGTTTTTAGGAAATTATTTGCTTTAGATGTAATTATATATGAATTTAGAATTTCATTATTTTTAGGTTGAAACTTTTGCATTGAATTTTCTGAATTCACCTATGACGCTACTGCAGAATTTTTCATTTGCAAAGTTGTTGAGAACTGAAATATATGTGTATTGGAAGGTGAGTGCAAATTTTTATGAAAAATTGTCAAGGGTATAAATCTCTGCATTCATGCATACATGCATTTGTATATTTTACATGAGGACAAGCAAAAGTTCAGGTTTGGGGTGTGATAACTCTTGAAAAATAGTTATAAAACATACTTCTGCTAGAACTTTTTGCCTGTTCTTTAGTAAATTTGTTATAACATTAGTAGTGTTTTTAAGTATTTTTGTCTTCAGAGCTTTATTGCGCTTAATTGGCAAATTCTACACATTTTTAGCCTTTTGTTGTAGCAAAATTACACTTGTTGGTATGTGTTTTTATGATGTAGGAATGGGGAAGGAGAGAGAGTACGAGACCCAATAATGAAGGACTGTTGGGGAGCGAAAGCAGTAAAAGATTGTCGCTGCTAAACATTCTGGCAGTACCAGCCTCACAAGATTCTTCTACAGCAAGCCGAATTTATGTGGTTTGCATTAGAAGGATCTAGGAGGGTAGTAGAATCCCCAGAAATCCAGATCTGGCAACGTGAATTGTGTGGCAAAGCTTCTATAAAAGCAGAACTTGAGTGAGGAAATCAGAATCAAAGAATTAAATCAAGTTAAGGCGAAGTGATAGTGTAGTATACTCTGGAAAGAGGAGAATTGGGAGAGTCACACCGCAGATCGAAAGTGCAGAGGTGAAGTTGACAGCCAACGCTGGGAGCGGAGCCTTGATGCTACTGTAGCAAAACCACTTGAGCTAAGATACGTTGCTGTGGCAATGCGAAGCAGAATCAAGATGCGAGCCTGATGTTCTTTTTGGGTCTTAATAGGAGTACTTTTAATCTCTAAGTCTGAATGTCATTTTGTTTAAACAACATTTTGTGCCCTTTTACTGATCATTTAAGGGTTGAATATTTTTTATACTTTGTTTACTTTTATGAATGATTACCGATATTTTCTAATGAATCTCTTCACTTGATTTATTTTCAATTGTTGTCAATTCTACATGTTAGCAAACTTAAGAAAGAGCTTTTGTTTTGCATGTGTATAATCTCGAATGAAAGTAGGAAAAATTTGCTTGAGCATAGCTCGATGTAATAAGTATATATCGAAAGATATGTGTAGTAACTCTAAATATTGAGTTGCGATCATTAAGGGTGAGATAAGTCTTTGTTGGGACAATACATGTTATAGGAATATAATGTGGAATTACATAAAAGTTGCTAAGACATGACACGCCATTGCTTAGTCATTCTGGGAAATTTGTAGAAACAGATATTTGTTATGACATTGTAGATCTAGACTTAGATCTGAAATATTCCAGGTTTAGTGATTACAACTTAGTCTTGTACTGAAGATCTTGCCAATCATTTCTGCTAAGAGTGATGAGTACTTAGTAGATCTGGTGCTTTGCTTGGTTGATACTCGATCATTTTACTATTTTTGCATTTGTTATGGAATGCAAGTTGCAATCACAATTATCATTGTTATCACATTTACTTTGTGTGCACAATTCTTTTGTCAAAAGTTTAAGGAATTTCTTCTAAATACTAATCTCTCTTATCACTTTATTACTTGAACGTTGTGTACACTTGCATAGTTGCTACAATAATATTATTTTACATGCAACAATGGGTCATGTTATAATATAGTGTGTACAATGAAATACTTGGTAGTGTTCTGAGGATCCTACCCAATGGAGGCTTTAAGCAATAGCGGTTTATATTCTTGCAAAGAAAAGAAGTAATTAGTATTGTCCTTCAAAATTATAGTACGATAGTAAAATAAAAGAGTTTGTTTTGAAAAACATAAAACTAAATAAATCAATGTAATTGAAAGAGATAGTGATTTCGATAAATGGCTTTGGGTAGATTAGGTTGCTTTTGTATGGACTCTTCAACCTTTGGGGATTTTACTTCAATCAACTAGTCGTTACCCTAGCAGGATCATTCGATCTTCAACCAACGTGATGAGTCAATAAAGACTACTTATCGCTAGATGTCACAGTCTAAACCGGTTTGGGGAAAAGGTTTTCATGGATAGGCAATACCAATTTTGGGTTCATTCTAACCTAAATGACTTTTTAGGATTGTCAGGCCTAGTGTTTGTTTCATGTTCTTCCTTTCCCAAACAGTTGATCCGATAGAAAATCTCTATTTATACAACAATAAAATAACCATACTTCCACTACCTAATCCCCCACAATGGGATTAGTTTCTCATGGTTTCTTTAAACTTCATAATAACCATAATATAAATAACAATAACATAAATAAACATAAGATTGAATTAATGAAATAAAAAGAAACTTCAAATTGTATAGCAATCTGTCAGAAAATAATTCCACGATCGTTTATGCGAAGTTACAAATCTTCTTTCTAGAATGGAAAGCAAATAACAAAGTAAAAATGAAAACTAAGTACGAGGTGTGTCAAACCCTAGTGCTTGAGGCCCTATTTATAGCCTTAGACGACCGTTTTCCTCAACCCTAGGTCAGCTACCATTCTTCCTATTTAAGTGGCATTGTAAAGGCAGAAAGACCCTTCACTCGGTGTAGAATCCACATCCAGGAGTCGATGTATCGACACATCATGACCTGTGTCATGACAAAGAGGTTAGATTAGAGGTGAGCAAAATCCGAATCGATTCAAAATACTCGATAAAAAATTCAAATTTTGAATTAAATAGTTTAAGATATTTGAGTTAATCAAGTTATCCAGATCAACTCGAATAAAAAATTAAGTTTTTTTATTTAAATCGGATACAAATTACACAATTCGAGTTATCTGAAAATTCGAATAAGAAAAGGCAAAACTACGTCGTTTTGATAAATGTTTACCATTTCTAAAGTTAAAAGTTAAAACCATTAAGTTAAAAGGTAAAATTATGTCATTTTGATAAATGTTTACCCATTAAGTTAAAAGGCAAAACCATTATATTATTTATGTAGTTAAATAATCTTATACTTCGTTTACTAGTTAAATAATCAATCCATGTAATGCAACATTGAGTATAAATAATAGGATTCGTTAACTTGACTCGACTCGATTTGAAATTTTTTGACTCGATTCAATTCAATTCAAAAAAATTCAAATTGAGTTCGGTTGAAAAAATAGGATTCGTCAACTTGACTAACTCGAAAATTTTTTACTCGATTTGACTCGACTCGATCGAATACTCACCCCTAGGTCAGACCACTCCTTTAGTGTAATCATGCAGGCGTTGTCGCGACATAGGTAATGTATGTCATGACAAAGAAGTCAGATCCATGATTCTCCAAGTCTAGTCCCTTTATTGCGACGTAGAATAGTCTTTTTTGTGACATAATGATCAGCTTCACACTTGTTTGACTTCTAAAGGTCTCCTGCACACTCACGAACTATATCAACTAACCCTTAGGCCTCAATCGGCCTTAAAGATGATAAAACAAACCTTTTTACACTTTTTACACAAGTTATTCAAAAATGGAAAACTAAATTAAATCCTACTGAAATAAGAGGAATATGCTTAGTTTCAAGCTTCTAAAGTGTGAAAAATAGTTTAATCTGCTAGGTAAAAAACCAGCATATCACTGACTTTAGAGCAA
Organism: Kokia cookei; assembly: GCA_039519145.1. Taxonomy (NCBI): domain Eukaryota; kingdom Viridiplantae; phylum Streptophyta; class Magnoliopsida; order Malvales; family Malvaceae; genus Kokia; species Kokia cookei. The sequence goes on from CM076900.1 coordinate 23,980,067, forward strand.
GAAAAAAATTGATAAATGTTTTACAACTGTCCAAAAGAGTTCTCGGCTTGACAATCGCTAACATAAAAGGTATTAGTCCTACTATTTGAATGCATAAAATTTTGGTGGAAGAATGCCATGACAATTCAATTGAACATTAGAGAAGGTAGAACCCAAAGATGAAGGAAGTAGCTTAGAAGGAAATAATTAAATGGTTAGATGCAGGTATTATATACGTCATCTTAGACAACTAATAGGTAAGCCCGGTCCAATGTGTGCCGAAGAAGGGAGGCATGGCAATTGTACAAAATTATCACAATGAACTCATACAAACCCGAACAATCACTGGATGGCAAGTATGTATGGACAACCAAAAATTAAATATAGCGACAAGAAAGGATCATCTTCCTCATCCCTTCATAGATTAGATGTTGGATACGTTATCAGGTAAAGTATTCTATTGTTTCTTATATGGTTATTCAAGATATAATCAGATTGATATAGATCTAAAAGACCGAGAAAAGACCACTTTTACTTGCCCATACGAAACTTTTTCCTTTCGAAGGATGCCATTTGGGCTTTTCGATGCCCCGAAAACATTTCAGCGCTGTACGATGGCAATATTTTTATGTCTTCGACTAACAAACCCATTTCACACTTTGACTTTGTGAACCCTGTTCGCAACACAGACTGGCAAACCCCAACTTGCCAACACATTAGCGAACTTGCCTAGTAATGACACCGGTAATCCCATTACCACTTCATTATGTGTACATTGCTGCTTAGTGAACCCTCTTGCTAAAACTTCATTAGCGAACACCACTTGAATCTTGGCGAACCTCCAGTCGCCCCTACTTTGGTGATCACAGTTCATCAGAACACTAATGAACCTTACTTCGCACAACCAAAACTTCCAAGCGCAATTACAGGTTGTGACAATTCTCTCCCACTTAAAACATTTCATCCTTGAAATGTTCACCTTCAAACAATTGTGGATATTATTGCCTCATGGCTTTCTCAGTTTCTTACATAGCTTCACTGGTCTTGTGATTACGCTTTAACACATTGACCAAAGGTATTCGTTTGCTTCGCAAGATCTACACCTCGCGAGCTATAATCTTTACTGGTTCCTCTTCATAGGTCTAATTAGGTCACATCTCAATGTTGTTTGTTACTTTAACATGAGATGGGTTAGCTAGATACTTCCTCAACATTGATACATGGAACACATCATGGATCTTCTCAAGTTCAGGGGATAACTTGAGTCGATAGGCTACAAGACCCACTCGTTCTACGATCTCATACGATCCAATGAACCTTTGACTTGGCTTCCTTTTTTCCCCAAATCTAAGGACTTTCTTCTATGTTGACACCTTGAGAAACACTTTCTTCCCCATTCGGTACTCAATGTCTCATTTTTTCAAATCGGCATAAGACTTCTATCTATCGGAAGTAACCTTAAGCCTTTTATAAATCAATTTCAACTTTTCTTCAGTCTCTCGTAGCAATTCAGGTCCAACAACTTTCATTTCATCTATTTCTGTCCAACATAGAGGCATGTGACACCTCCTTCCATAAAGAGCTTCAAAGGGTGTCATTTTAATACTTGCTTGATAGCTTCTATTATAGGCAAACTCTACCAAAGGCATATAACATTCCCAATTTGCAATGAACACCAAAACACAACTTCACAACATACCTTCCAACAATTATAGCACTTGTTCATATTGGTCATCTATTTGAGAGTGATAAGCAGTACTAAAGTAAAGTTTTGAACCCAAAGCTCCTTGCAAACTCTACCAAAATTATGATGTAAACCTTAGGTCTCAGCAACATAGATTTCAGTGAGTCTTTGCAACAAATAATCAGTACGAATAGCAAGAAACTACACACACTTCGTTAAGCGATCCACAATCACCAAAATTGTATCCTTATTGGTTATTGTAATTGACAAACTAACTACAAAATCCATTGTAATTCTTTCCCACTTTAACTTCGAAATTTTAAGTTGTTGAAGCAAACTCGACAAAAATTGATTCTTGTTTAATTTTTTGACAAACCCAACACCTCACAATATACTCAGTGACAGCTCGCGTCAACCCATCCCACCAATAAAGCTCGCAGAGATCGCGATACATCCCGCTACTGCTTGGGTGCATTGTAAATGAACTGTTGTGAGCTTCATTAAGAATCATGTGTCGTAACCCATCATCTTTAGGCACACGCAACCTTTATCGAAAACAAAGCACACCCTCTTCATTGAGTGAGAAGTCACCTCGAACACCTTCTTCAACTTGGTGAACCCTCTTTGCCAACTCCCCATCACCAGCTTACTTCGCCTTGATTTCTTGTAAGAAAATTGGTCTCCTTTGTAATCCAGTGAGCAGTCCTCCATCATTGGTCATACTTAGCAGTGCAAACATAGCTCGTAGCTTACTCATGAACATCCTACTCAATGCATCAGCTACTACATTGGCTTTTCTTGGGTGATACTCTATCACACAGTCATAATCATTCAATAGTCCGATCCACCTCCTTTGCCGAAGATTTAATTCCTTCTTGGTTAGCAAATACATGAGACTTTTGTGGTCTATGTAGATGACACACTTCTCAGCGTAAAGATAGTGTCACCAAATCTTCAATGCAAACACCACCACGGCTAGCTCCAACTCGTGAGTTGGGTAATTTCACTCATGGGCATTCAATTACCTTGAAACATAAGCCACCACCTTACCTTACTGCATTAGCATGCATCCAAGTCCTGTAGAAGAGGAATTATTGTAAACCATGAATCATTTTCTTGGTTCAGGTTGAAACAACATTGTTGCCTTGGTGAGTATCTCCTTATGCTTGTCAAAATTTCGTTGCCTCTTATTAGTCCATCCAAACTCTTCTTTCTCTTGAAGTGGCTTCGTTAAAAGTGCTGCTATGCTGGTGAACCCTTCAACAAAGTATTAATAGTACCCTATGAGTCTAAAAAGCTTCACACCTCGATCACGCTCTTAGGTAGTCTCCATTCCATAATTTCTTCAATCTTCTTTAGGTCCAAGTGAAACCCTTCAGTCAAAATTACGTGCCCTAAGAACGTCACTTCTTTGAGCCAAAACTCACGCTTACAGAACTTTACGAACAGTTGCTTCTCTTGCATGATCTATAATATAGTTCGCTGATGTATGTCGTATTTTTCTTTAGTTTGGGAGCACACTAAGATATCGTCGATGAACACCACCACACAACGATCCAAGTATTCATGAAATACTCAGTTCATCAGGTCCATGAAAGCAGTAGGTGCATTTGTTAAACCAAAGAGCATTACGAAAAGTTCATACTGCCAATATCAAATTCTAAAAGTCATCTTCAACACATCAGATTCTTTCACCTTGAGTTCATAATAATTAGATCTCTAGTTGATCTTTCAAAACACAATTATTCCTTACAGCTAATCAAATAAATAATCGATTCGTGACAATGGGTATTTGTTTCTGACAATCAGCTTATTCAATTGTTTGTAATAGATGCACATCCTCATTCTCCCATCCTTCTTCTTCAAAAACAGCACTGGTGAACCACAAGACAATATGCTAGATCGAATAAAACCTTTATCCAGTAGCTCTTAGAGTTTCACTTTCAACTCCTTAAGCTCCTTAGGTGTCATGCGATACGGTGTGATAGACACTGATGAACTGTCGGGGTATAACTCGATGGCAAACTCCATTTCGCGATCTAATGGTAATCTTGGTAGCTCGTTAGGAAACACATCTGAGAAATCTTGAATAGTTCGCACCTCACAAACACCTTTCGCCAAACCCTACGAACTCATCACAAATGCGAGATAAGCCTCGTAGCCCTTTTCTAGCACCTTCTCTACCTTCAGTGTTGAAACCAAGTTACACTAAGCTCGCTCACTAACCACAACTACTTTTTTGCCTTTCTTGCTTCTAAAAGTAACTTTCTTCAACTCAGATTCAATCATGGCCTTGTGCTCAGTCAGGCAATCCATTCCAAGGATCATGTCGAAACCATATAATGGTAGCTCCATCAGGTTCGAATAGCAGAATTGCCCTTGTACTTTAAGTGGACATCTATGATACACTCTATTTACTAACGCACTATCCCTAAATGAATTGGTGATAATCACACCTTTCTCTATAGTCTCTACTGTAATTCTCAATTTACTAGCTAAACCACTCAAAACATACGAGTGTGATGCTAGAATCAATCAATAAAAATAAAGGAATAGTTTGTAAAGTGAAGGTACTTGTGATAACATCGGTAGAACCTTGCTCTTATGGCTCTTTCATACCATAAACTCGTGTGAGACCTTCAAACTCTTCCACTTCGATCGCAACAGTGTGGGCTATGGTTCGTTACCTAACTGGCCTAGTCTCACCACCTTTGCCTTGTCCTCATGCACAAGTACCATCTCGTGCTTTAGTAGGGGTCACAGTTTGGACTTCCAAGCCTTCCTAATGTTCTGGACAATCTTTAATGAAGTGGTCCTTAGAACCACACTTAAAATAGCTTTCAGTTATCTTTTGACATTCCACAAGATGCTCCCTTTCACAAAGCTCGTAATACACCCAGCTACCAAACTAGTGTGAACCTTGCTTTCTATCTCGATTGCCTTTCTGACATGATTGGTAAGATCTAAAACTTCACTTAACCTTCTTTCTAGCAGCTCATGAGTCGAGATCCCTTTTCGATCCTTCCTAGAAACTTGCTTCTTAGTTCTTATGAACTTATTATGGTTGTTTCTTATTTAAGGATTAATTAGAAGAGTACGTCAAGAGACGATGCCAAGGCTATGCCAAGGGAGCGACAGATCGAGCTATTATACATATAGAGAGAGAGAGAAAGATATGTGAAAATTCATAAAGTTATATGATAATGTTTAAGTTCATACAAAGCAATATGGTGAAGTTACAGTCTGCGAATTAGTCATTAAAGAGTACTTCAACTATGTATTTAGTAAAAACAAGATATAAGTGACAACCTATTTAGTTTTATAGTTTCAGAATGTAAATGTAAACATACAATGTACATGAAGTTATTCATAATAAGCACAAAGAATAAAAACTAAGTAATTTTATTAGTCATCACTAAAAGAGTTACATAAGCGAATTGAAAAGAGTCTAGGTTACTGATCTGTAGGATTTAGACCTAGCAAATTGAACTACTTTTCGCACTTTAGGAGCTTGAAATTAAGCACTTTACTTAGGTTTGCTTAGGATTTAATTTAGTTTTCTTATATTGAATAAATTGTGTAAAAAGTTTTAAAAAGTGTTTTTTATTTACTTTAAGGCCAAGTGAGGCCTAAGGGTTCGCTAATGAGCTTTGTGAGTGTCTAGGACACCTTTAGAAGATAAATAAGTATAAAGCTGATCATTATGTCACGACACAAACTGATCTACATCTAACAAAGGGAGCAGACCTGAAGAATGTCAAGACTGTCTTTTATGTCGCGACACGGGCATGGTGTGTCACAACAACACCTAGAAGATTTACCAAAAGGAGTGGAGTGTCTTCTATGTCGCGACATGGGCATGGTGTGTCATAACAACACCTGGAAGATTTACCAAAAGGAGTGGAGTGTCTTCTATGTCGCGACACGGATCTTGTGTGTGGTGACATCGCCTTCTAAACTCGAAACTACCACCTATTGAAGGGCGTTTTGGTCTTTACAATGTCACTTAAACACGAAGAAAAGTAGCTGACTTAGGGTTAAGGAAAATGATCGTCTTAATTTTCTTTGTAATTTAGTTTTAAGAACTTTTCATTTTCATTGTTTTTTCATTTCAATTTTGAGGAAACAAGATTTGTAATATTTGCATAAATGATTGGGGATTCGTCCCAACAGATTGCTATAAAAATCCTTAGTTTCTTTCACTTTATATATTCAATATTAACTTTCTTGTTTATTTATAATATTGATTCTATGATGTTTAAAGAAACCATGAGGAACTAACCCATTGTAGGGGATTAGGGAGTGGAAGTATGCTTATTTGATTATTGTATACAGGGATTTTTAATGGATCAATTGTTTGGAAATGGAAGAACATAAAACAAGCTCTAGGCCTGACAACCCTATGAAGTCATTTAGGTGGGAATTAACCCAAAATTGGTATTGCCATTGATCTATCGGTTTTGTACCTAGCAATTGAACTATTTTTCACACTTAAAGAGCTTGAAATCAAGTATTTTCATTATGTTTTCATACGATTTAATTTAGATTTCTTATTTAAATAAATTGTGTAACATAAGTGTTAAAATGATGATTTATTTATCTTTAAGGTCAAATGAAGCCTAAAGGTTGGCTAATGTACTTGGTGAGTGTGTAGGAGACCACAAGAAGTGTACTAATAGGATACTGAATACTTCGTCATGACATAGACTGAGCTATGTCGCAACCAAGGGACCAAACTTAAAGGAACTCGAAGCTTGACTTCTTTGTCATGACATACATAAGCTATGTCACGACAACACCTAAAGGATGACACCTCACTTGGAGACTGATGCCTGTGTCGTGACACAGGACCTAGTGTCTCGTGACATCGACCCCTGGACATAGATCTCACATTAAATGAAGAGCATTTTGATCTTTACAATGCCAGTTAAACACGAGGAACGACAGTTGACCTATGGTTAAGGAAAAACAGCCATCAAAAGCTATAAATTGGACCTTCAGTACTAGGGTTTTACACACCATTAGTTATACTTTAGTTTTTCGTTTTCAATTTAGTTATATTTTTAGTTTTCGAGACGAGATTGTAAAAACTCGCGTAAATGATCAAGGAATTTTTCCCGATAGATTGCTTAATATAATTTCAGTTTCTTTTTCATTTAATTCTTGATTTACATGTTTGCATATATTATGTTATTAATGAATATAGAAACCATGAGGAACTAATCCTATTTTGGGGAATTAGGGAGTAGACGTATGAATAATTGATTGTTGTTTTACAGGGGTTTTACCTTTTAGATCAGCTATTTGGGAAAGAAAGAGTATCAAACAAACACTAGGCCTAACAACACTAGAAAGTCATCTAGGTGCGAATGAACCCAAAATTGGCATTGTCTATCCATGAACACCTTTTCCCCAAACCGGTTTACATTGAGACATCTAGCAACAAGTAATTTCTATCGACTTGCTATGCCGGTAGAAGATTAAGAGATCCAACTGGGGTAGTAACTAGTTGATTGGAGGAAAATCCCTAAAACCCAATAATCAAGAAACTTAAATGAAAACAACCTAATATCCCCAAGCCGTTTATAAGATTTCTACAACTCTCTTATTTTTCCTCATACTAGAAACCTAAAATCAGTACTAATTAATTTAATCATTTGCAGGAATTGTTAATAAAATAATTAGAAAAAAATTAGAATAACTATCTCCAGCATGTTCGAGGATGAATTTTCGAATAGCCTCGGGGCTAACATGGCGGAAAGGGAGGCTGTTGCTGAGGAGATGTGTACACCGATCGTATCCACTCCATTCTTCACACTTGATCATACTTCTACTTTTTCTACATTTAAATTCTCAAAATATCAATAACAATTTATTTTACTTTCAGTTGCTCTGACATTTAACTTATAATTACATTGACAACTGTGACTAACTTAGTGGTGCATATCTGATTTAATTGTGCTGACATCTTTACTAGCATTTTCTCTAATTTTAACTTTAGTTGCTTCGACAATTGAACATCAAGAACTCTATCCTCGTGGGATCGATATTCGATAGAGCAAATCTATCAACTATACTTGCATCAACGTATGTCTGCTAGCACTTAATGATGTGACGTTTACAAGCTAATCATTCATCTATCATTATCAATTTGAATTAAACAATTTCTTCACTTAATCCATAGAAATCCATAAATTATGCTAATATCTCTCTTCAAGACTAAGAGCAATTGACTTTAGGTTGATTAATAGAAATTTCTTTCTAATTAAAACCCCTATCATCACATTAACTTGATATTTGGATCCCCCTATTAGATTTGACTCTAATCCGATAAATTTATGTAATCCTATTTCTAGGATTGCATGCAACTATACTCAATTATGCTAGATCTACTCTTAAATAGGGTTTATTCCTCCTCTGATAAACATGGATTAATAGCCTAGAAATATTAGACCAAAGATTAAGCACACTTAACTTAGATCAAGTTCTAAGTATTTATTGCGTAAAACATAAATCAAAAGATAACTCATCATAGGGTTCATCTTTTTAGGTAGTTAGAAACTTAGTTCATAATCGCAAATAAAAACATTCCAAAGACAGTATAACCACAAGAAACCAAAAAAACTAATAATAAACTTCAAAGAAATTAAAAGAAGATCTCCAATCTTGATGGAAATATGCTTTAGAGTCGGCTTCAGTAGTGTTTTTCAAGTTGTTTTCTTGAGTATTGTATGACGGTTTACTCCCCTCTTCTTATATTTGGTATATATAGGTCTTAGAATGCCCGAAAAACCTAAAAATGCATTTTTCTACGTGTTTGGACTGCGATTCGCGATTTCTACACGATCTGACACATGGTCGTATGGCAGCCCCTATGGCTTACACGACCGTGTGTCAAGCCTGTGTGGCTCCTAAAACTTGCTTTGATTTTCCAATTTTCGTTTGTTTTTCGCTCCTTTTGCTCCCAAATGCTCTCCTAAGTATAGAAACATGAGTTTAAAGGATTACGAGCATAAAATTCACCATTTTAAATCGAATAATCATCCAAAAACGCATTAAGATTAAGATTAAAACATGTTACTTTTGGCATTTATCAAATATCCGTACACATACTGTAAACAAGTCACGTTCATTCAAATATTCATATGAATCATATTTCACCAATATTCAACAATTCTCAATTTAGTCATTACTCACCTTAGAATTTATTTAGAACATTTCAATGTCAACTCACAATATTAACAACATATATGAACATAATTCAATACCAAAAAATATGTATAAACACATTTCAATACACTATGAACTTACCTATTGTATTCGGCTATCAAGTTGATTCGCAAGGACTATTCTACAATTTTTCATTTTCCTCAATTTTCCTTCATACGGTTCAATCCTTGATCTATATAATAGTTAAATTCAATTTATCCATCTCGATTGTATTTCCGTGAACATTTTCATTCATATGACCCATTAATTTCATTTTAAACTATTTCTCTAAACTTTTACATTTTATTCAATTTAGTTCCTAAAACCAAAAATATTATATCTTTCACATTTAAACTCAAATTTTAAAACTGTTATATTTTCATCCCTAACCAGCATTCAATTACAAAAAATTTACATAAATTTCATTCTAAACTTAACTTATTTTCATATTAGTCCCTAAGCTTAAAACTAAAAAAAATCTATTTACAAATTAGTCCCATTTAGAAACCAAGTTTAATAATCCATCATTTAACACCAAGAACATCTAAAAATCATTAATAGTAACTTTCACAACCTTTAACAATTTTACAAAATAGTACATGGGTTAGCTAGATTAAGCTACAACGATATCAAAAACATAAAAAAAAAAAAATGAAAAACATGTTAGAATTTCACTTACATGCAAGATTTTTCACTTGACCAAAAGCTTCTAGGTTTGGATATGGTGGTTTTAGATGTAAAATATGAAATGGCGAAGATGAGTAAATTTTCTTTATGTTTTTCTTTTATTATTATTATAACTTTTGAAATAACATATAAATTATGAAAAAAATGCTCATTAACCGTCCACTTTTAAAAGGAATGGCTTATTTGATAATTAAAACCTTAAACATTAATTAATTAATTAAGCATTTTGGATAATAAAAATTAATAGTGATTAAGTTTTGCATTTTTTATGATTTAGTTCTTATACCATAATTAATTGTTCAATCGCTAAAATTACTGGACCAAGACTTAATATAACTTTATAATACTCGTAAATATTATAAAATCATATTTACTGACTCGATCATCGTAAATCAGGATTCTAAAACCATCATTTTTTGTACCACTGAAAAATGGGTTGTTAAATGCCTAATCTTTTGGTAGTTAATATGCTCACCTATTACCAAGGTAAGTGTTGCAATTTCCATTTGAACTTACTAAGCATTATATGCTTACGTATCGTAGTTTTCCTTACATGTAGATTCCTAGACTGCAGAACTTTCAAAGTTAGATCAATGTGGATATCACACTATCATCAAGTCGAGAAAAGTATGTTCATTTTGGTACATACTATTGTATCATGTATATAGGGTCCCTTGTTATGAAAATGGTCATCTATAATGTAAAAGCTAATGGTTGGATTTGTGTAATAATGTTGGTAAACGACGTAGTTCTGCCTAGTATTTTATCATGAGTTTTAGGCCATTTGGACACTTGATTTCAAAAGTTTCATAAGCTTTATTTGACATAGTTTGGCATGATATAATGTCTTGATGAATGTGGATTGAGCATATATATGTTAAAAGGTTTTTGGTAGGAAGCATTGGATGTGTTTCAAAGTGATTTTTTGCCAAATAAGGGGTAACGTCACGACGACAAGTTCCTAATGTCGAGACTTAAATCAATAGTGAGCGACGTTGTGACCTCGAGTTTTTTTGAATTCGCGATAACACTCACTGATTGATGAGGTCGTGGCACAATAGCCATGATGTCATGCCATTAGCCTATGAGTTCTGAAAACATTTCAATTAAGTCCTTAACCAACCTCGGGTTAGCAAAAGAACTTTTGTAAGCTCGTATAAACTCGAAAATGATTATACAACATATCGAGAAGGTGTTTTATACTTGTTAGCATGCTGAAATGGTTAAATCATACTAAGTTTAGCTGAAGTTGCTCCAACAACGAATGTGGCATTTATAATTTTAAAATTTATATTTAATAAACAATCTACTTATATTCCACAATTATTTTTAAGTAATATATCAAATAATTTTATAATTTAAATTCAGTATTTAATTTTTCAGTTTACCAAACAACACCTTACTTAAAAATTCAAATATATTGAATCTAACAAGTGGCTTCAGTGGTAAAGAGGATGTTGTTCATCCTAGGGGTCCCGGGTTCGAACACCTGTGTGTGCAAGGTGTGTGTGCGTTGTCAAAGGGTTAAGAAAGTATGAACAGATATTACCATGTAATCACACTAGTATATTCAAAAAAATTTCAAATATTATCTATACTAATATATACAGTTCTAAGTAGTGTCAAATTCAATCAGATTCCAACTCAATTGTGAATTTACTAAACCCCTTATTTTTACAAAAGTGGTAAATATTATTTTGAGGTATTTTTATTTTCTTTATATATTTTTTATATAAAATCTAAAAAAAAATACATACACTTAAGGACATAATATTCATATAAAGTTTTTAATAAATTTGTTATATGATTATTTATCACCCACGCTATGGGTGTGTTATGAATCTAACAATAATAAAATCAAATCATAATTAAAGCGTTTTTACCGTTTTCAATATAGTTTCACTTCATATAACTAATAAAAAATGAAATCATTAAAAACTAATTAACATATATTAATTATGTTGATCATTCAAAGGTGTTTCTACAAACTATAACAAATTAATATATTGTAAATTAAACTCTTCATTATTGAATTTTTTTTCTTTTCATAATAGTCAAAAAATTAACTATAGCAGTTTGTAGATAATATATAATTAATATAATTATAATATATTGCATTAGATTATATAAATTTATAATTTATAAAAATTTATATATTAAATATAAAGGTCTTATATAAATAATTAAATTATTTATTCAAAATAAAAGTAATATGATTTATTATTTTTACCTTTTTTAGTCAAAGGAAACATAATAATTTAAATATAAAGTAATTTGATGTAAAATTTTAAATTTATTATTTATTATATACATTTATTTAATAAAATATTTTAATAGAATTAGAATTTGTATTTACAAGTACGATTATTTTTTAAGGGATGGTTAGTATATAAAGATTCAATTTTTACTATTCAAAACTAAAGTAACATAATTTCGTTTTTACTTTTTGTTTAATTAAAACATAATAATTTACATATAAAGTAGTTTAATATAAAATTTAGTTTTCTATCATTATATAAATTCTTTTTTAACAAAGTTTCTTTAAATTTGGGCTTATATATTATTATATGTTGTTTGGTACACATTAAGTAATAGGGAATTACATCAACAAGTTCGAGCATTAAACTGTGAACCAGGGACTTTAATCATTGTTCCTTTATGTTGCTGACTTTTATATATATGTATATTAGTTCTAATTGTACATGCATTGCATGTGATTTTACAAGTTTAATTTTTAATTAATTTTTTAATTATTATTACTTATCATTGATTATGATAATTTCTCTTTTCTAAATGATATACAAATTTGAAACGGTTGAAGTATGCCTTATATTTTAATAAAATTTTAGAAATAATTTTTTAGTTAAACTTTGTTTATTTGTTTAAGTTAAAATTTGATTAATTTAGATTATTTTATTATTATTTGATCTAAGAATTTAGTCTGTAAATAGGTTCTTTGACAACCTTAAAAAATACACCCACTAAATATTAGAATTCATAACACATTTGGAGAAATTTTATGTTTATGTTTTAAGGGTTCTTTGTTTTCAGATTTCGAGGTTTAGTTTTTATTTCCATTTTTTGTACTCTTCATTCTTTTGTCATTATAGTAAAATTATCTTTGCCCGTGATTTTTTTATCCTCTTTGGAAGGTTTTTTCCACATTAAATTTGTGTGTTCAATTTCTCAATTTCTTCCGCTATTTTTACTTGTTCGTTGCTTAATCGAGTCGATCCCCAATAAGTGGTATTAGAACTAATTCGATTTTCATAAATCAGCCCATTCAGAGATGGCAACAATAAGGTTTGACATTGAGAAATTCGATGGTGTCACAAATTTCAATCTCTAGCAAGTTTAGATTATGACAATTCTAGTTCAGACCGGCTTGAAAAAGGTCGTTACCGGAAAAAGCTTGAGAATCTAGACCAGTCAGAATGGGCAAAGCTTGATGAAAAGGCCCTATATGAAATCTAGTTATGCCTCGCAATAGGGTATTGTAGGAGGTATTGATGGAGAAAACCTCATCCGCCTAATGAAAAAGGTTAGAAACTCTTTATGCGACTAAGTCTTTGGCTAACCGTTTAGTGTTGAAACAACGTCTATTTACATTTCGCATGAACGAAGGTGAGCTTCTTAGGGATCATATCAGTCAATTCATTACTCTTTTAAATGATTTAAAAAACGTTGAGATTCAGATTGACGATGATGATCAGACTATGCTATTGTTGTGTTTTTTATCCATTTCATACAAGTCTTTCAAGGAAACCATGATTTATGGTAAAGATAATCTCTCATTCGAGGATGTGAAGAGTAATTTGTTAAGTAAAGATAAACTCGACAATGAGTTTGGTTCGGATAGCATGGCAGATAAGCAAGCTTCCATTTTGGTAGCATCAAAGAAACGAGACAAAAGGTGTCACTATTGTAAGAAGTTAGGTCACGTCAAAGCAACTTGTTATAAATTGTGAAATAAAAGGGTTACTAAAAGCAACGAGAAAGATGTAGCTCGTGCTAATTTGACCGATGAAAGGGGTGATGATTTCTTATTAGTGTCAACAAGCGAAAGCTAAGAGCTTACATTCGAGTGGATCCTAGATTTGGGATGTTCTTCCCACATGTGTCCCAACAGAGAATGGCTCTCTACATATAGTTAAGTTGAAGGTAGAGTTGTGCGCATGGGAAACGATTCATCTAGTAAGGTAATTGGTATTGGTACTTTTAAAAGTAGGATGCATGATGGGACGGTTAGGACACTCTCAAATGTCAGGTATGTACCTAATTTATGAAAGAATCTCATCTACTTGAGTATTTTAGACTCGAAAGGTTGCAGGATCAACATCGAGTCTAATGGCATTAAGGTGTCTTGTAAGACTCTTATTTTGTTAAAAGGTAAAAGGACCAACAATCTTTATTTTCTAGAAGGTTCTATGGTGACAGGTGAAATCGGACACCTTCGTTCTTTATAGAGTTGAAGTCAACTCGTTTAGAGTAGAGGCAACTTGGTCATAGGAGGGAAAAATATATGATTGTTTCGTTTAAGAGGGTTTCTCTTTTGGATGCAGGTTTGACAAGTTAGGGCATTGTGTTTATGAAAATCAGACTCGAGTTAGTTTTGATTTAGCAGTGCACAATTCGAAGGCTAGAAGTCTTCCAGCTTCTAAGCACATATTCAACAGTTAATTCCCTGCATAGTTCAAGATAGACCCATGGCAGGTTTCGGCAAAGATGATGTTGTGGAAATACGAGTCAAGGTGGAGCTTTGTTGAAGTATGCCTCATATTTCAGTCAAATTTTAGAAATAATTTTCTAGTTAAACTCTGTTTATTTGTTTCAGTCAAACACTGATTAGTTTAGATTATTTTATTATTTGACTTAAGAATTTAGCCTATAAATAGGTTATTTTACAGCCTTAGAAAATACACTCATTAAATATTAAAACTCATAATACTTTTGGAAAATTTTGTGTTTACGTCTTGAGGGTTTTTTATTTTTGGGTTCTGGGGTTTAGTTTTTAACTTCATTTTTTGTACTTTTCATTTTTTTGCCATTATGGTAAAATTATCTTTGCTCTTAGTTTTTTTACCTTTTTTGGAGGGGTTTTTTCAATTTAAATGTGTGTGCTTAATTTTTCAATTTCTTCCGTTATTTTTATTTGTTTATTGCTTAATCAGCTCGATCTCCAATAAAAACTATATAAAAAAGTAAATTATAACATTAATTTGAAAAATAAAAAATGGGTAAAGCAACATGCAATAATTATAGCAATAATTCATGATAAATATGAAAGATATTTACGTTAATTAATAAAAAAATTTAATAATAGTGATTAAAAAGTAATTGTTGAAACTTAATTTCTTTTTAAAACAAATAATGGATAGATAAAAAAAGATTTTAGAGTGCATACTTCATATAATATAAATAATTTATAAAAAAAATCTAAAAATAATATAATATTACGTCATCATTAATTAAAATAATTGTTGATCACTCATCAATGCCATTGTTGTTTGAATATGATGTGTTATCTTTTCGAAGAATAATTGCTTTAATCATTTTTTTTTTATATAATTCTAACTTATTAATGCTACTAATCTTTATTTTTTATCAATAATTTTTATTAGATGCTATTTGATTGAATATGTTTAATTGGATGTTATTTATAAAGCTAAAATTAAATTTTAATTTCTATATAACTCTAATATTAATTAATTAATAACTAAGATGCTTAGAGTTCTATTCAAGTAATAACCCTATTTTTTAAGTTTTAAGGTGTAAAAAGCCCTCAAATTTTTTCAAAAAAAGCAATTAAACCTTTGTTTCTTCTTCTTTCTTTTTTTTTTTTGCATTCACTTAGATATTTGAACTTTTAAAATACATAAAAAAGACCCTCAAATTAAAAAAAAAACAATTAAGCCCCTGTTTTTTTTTTTTTTGCATTCAATTTAGTACTTGAACTTTCAAAATGCATAAAAATACTCTTTAAACTTTTTTCAAAAAAAATAAAAACCCTGAATTTTTTTACACTCAATTGGGTTATTTGAACTATCAAATGCATAAAAAAAGTCATTTGATAGTCAACTTTAACAGTTGACCGTTAAAGTTAATTGCTCTTATTTTTTTTTCAATTAAAGTCACACCGTGTCGCAATCACGATGTGACATGTTCCAAAAGAAATATAAAAAATAAAAATCAATAAAAGTTATAAAAATTATTAAATTTTAATAAAAAATATTAAAAAATATTAAAATTTTGAAAAAATTGAAAAAATAATTATATAAAATGTAAAAAATATAAAAATATATAAAATTTTATAAAAATCATAAAAAATTATAAAATCCATCAAAAAGACCCTTTAACCATCAACTTTAACCATTGACCGTTAAAGTTAGCAACTCTCAATTTTTTTAATTAAAGTCATCATGTGTTGCAACATAACGTGACATATGGCAAAAAATAATATAAAATAAAAATCAGTACAAGTTATAGAAAATTTACAAAATGCTTCTTTTGGTACAATAATTTTTGTAATATTTTTACGTATTTTATATTTCTTTACTTTTTTTATATTTTTCTTACGACTTTATAAAATTTTATATTTTTTATACTTATATATATATTATGATTTTTTTTATGATTTTGTTAAAAATTTATAATTTTTATTAAAATTTAATAATTTTTATAACCTTAATTAATTTTTATTTTTTATCATTTTTTGCCACATGTCACACTATGATTGTGACACATGGTGACTTTAATTAAAAAACTTAGGTGCGGTTTAAGTACTCAATTGAGTGAAAAAAAATAAGGGTTTAATTGCTTTTTTGAAAAAATTTGAGAGTCTTTTTTATGTATTTTGAAAGTTTAAGTATCTATTTGAGTGCAAAGAAAAAGCATAGCTTAATTACTTTTCTTTTTTTTAAATGTTTGAGAATTTTTTTTATCATTTTAAAAGTTAAAGTATCCAAGTGAGCATAAAAAAAAAAGGAGTTTAATTGTTTTTTCGAAAAAAATTTGAGAGGTTTTTACATCATTAAATCTTTTTTTAATTAACTCTATTTTAAATCAACTAAATTAACGTAATATTTTTTAAAAACAATAAAATTAACACAACTTTTTTTACATCAAAACTTTGTTAATTAATAATTGTAAATTAAATTATAATTATAATTATCACAACTTTTTCATATATTATATGCTTAGATTTTTATTTAAGTAATAAATTTATTTTATAATTAGCCTTGTTTAAATAATAATTCTAAATTAAATAATGATTATTTTTAAAATTAATTTAGTAATATGGGAGAAAATAAATACATCAATAAAATTAACACAATTTTAAAAAAATTAACACAAATTTTTACGTCAAAATTTTTAACTTGTAAACTAAATTATAATTATAATTATAAACCATAATGTTCTGAGCTAATTTAACCCAAACATAAACCCAAACAAAATAATTACAAAATCCGAATAAACAAACCAGAAAAGAAATAAATTAAAAAAATAAAGAAAAGAAATCTAAAAGCCAGCCAAACAATATTTGGCATCCACTCCATCGAAAATCACAGCCTTAATCAATGTAGATGTCAGATTCACAAAATCAAGGCAGCAGATATCAAAACCACAACACTTTCAATTCTTCTGTCGTTTCTTCTTCTTTAAGTAAAATATTCAATCAGGTTCTCTTAGTCTCATCGCCGTGGTCTCTGCCGTGGCACTACTCTGATTGTCATTTACCAGGTATCGTTCTTTTCCGTTCTTCAAACTATCTGTGACGATGTCATGAGCAAGCATATCCATAGATCTGTCTACATGTTTAAATTGAATCTGTCTAAAATATTGTTTCGCATGATGAACATCCTGTATGAGTACAAAAATCACAGATTTATCTCTACAACCAATCTTGCATTTCTTGATAACCAATCTTGCATCACCTTCTATAATAGCACTTTCAAAACCCATTTCTATGCCCATACGTACTGCTTGTAAACATGCCAACCCCTCGGCTGCGAATGCCAACGCTACATGGGCATGCAACGACTGCTTGATGGCCAACACCCTCCCCCATTGAGTTGCGAGCTACTACCCCGACGCGGGTTTAACCGAGTCTTGACGAAATGCTGCGTCAAAATTAAGCTTTACCTAAGGAGCAGTCGGAGGGCACCAGTTCACTTCCAAATTAGGCTTTGTAAGTGGTTTGTAATTCGAAATCTTGTAATCTTTATCATACATCAAGACCATATATTCAATTTGTTTACCTGTAAGGCAAGAATACTCGTATATCTTTTTGTTTCTATTCATCCAGATCCCCCAAATGCCATAAACAAAAAGAATACATTGCTCTAGAGAGGTCACAGACAAAATCAAGTAAATCTTCATTTGGTCGGTCCAGTTGGGATAAAACCCATTGTAAACTAAGATTTTGCCAAACCTCTATTGAACACGGACAATATCTAAACACATGGTGCAGGGACTCAAATCCTCCCCCATAACGCGGATAGAGGCTATCCCCTTTAAATAGGCGAAGTTGGAGGTTGGCCAATGTTGGTAGATAATTGCAGACTACTTTCCTCATAGTTAGCTTGATTTTCAATGGGATATGTAACTACCAAATTTTCATGTACATAGCTTTACTAGTAGAGTCTGTATAATTAGGTCGAAAAGTACCCTCATGTAATATTTTATAGGCACTTTTAACTGTAAATTCCCCAGAAAGATCACCTCACCAGACCCGAGCGTCACCCTCACTCACCTGTGGCAGCGATATCTATAAAATACGATAGGCATCCTCCATCGAGAAGGTATTAACCATTAAACTCTCATCACATTTCATATTAACATTGTAAATAAAATCAACACCCTGGATCGATACCCCAAACTAACCAGCTCGGTTAATTGATATGAAGAAGAATTTGGTAGCTATCTGTCTTAGAGAACAGAGATATCCTTATTCGAGCCAGCTCATAGCATTAGAAATTACATTTAAGTTCTCCTTAAATTAGTGTATAATTTGTTTTTTTTATCATATTTAGCATACATTTTTAATATTTCATACTTAGTACTTGCATTTTTTAACTCAATGTTGGTGGATCTTATTTTTTTTCATTTTATCTATTTTGTGTAACTAATGTCACTATATTTAGTACTAGCTTTGCATCCAAAGTTGTTAGCGTAGAAATCCACTTGGGAAGATCAGAGTTGTGGTCACAAGTATGATCCAAAATTGCGGTAAAAAATGTCATTACATAAATGCTTTTACATTTTATCAAGGATTTTACATTACTAACACATTCAGAAGCACAAACGTAAGAGAATGACAAGTTGACGTAGCAAAATAAAATCATAATTTGTATCCAGCAATGTCGCGATAATCTACAATTGCTTAAAGAACAAATCAGTTTTGTGTAGTGCATAGCTGGCAATAACAAACTTTTACAGTTGCAAAAAGGATTTAGATTTAAAAAGGGAGGAAGATATGCAATTACAAGTGATTAAAAATAGAAGGATGAAAGAGAAGATGGATCATCAAGGTGTGAAGAATTCAATTATAAAATTTCTCTTGTTCATTCATGAAGTCAGCTATCATGGAAGTTTGATTCTAGAGGAAGGTGACCTAATGCAACAAGGAAGCAATTTCTTTTGACGATAAGTGCTAGTTGCTACGTAAGAAGAGAGATTAAGGGAAATTTTTAGTAAACTAGGAATAGTATGCTTCAATTTCATTCGTTAAATCCTTTTAAATGTTGATGAATACTATTAACAATTGATTGAATACGGAAGTATCTTTTAATGTTAGATTTACTTTGATTTCTACTCAATTCTTCTCATCTGCTTATATTTGGATTTAATTGTTTTGACCACGAAAGTGCAATTGCAGTCACTGAAAATTGTAGTGACAAGTTGGATTAACAAGCAAGACAATGGAAGTTGTTTGAGGCAAGAAGGAATTTTGGCCACTTGTTCTTGAGTACAAAGCAGTACCAGCATTGGAAGGTGTGGTAATTGTGAGTAGCTATTTGCTAAACAAAGAGTTTGATAGCAATAAGATCTCATTGAGACATAATTGTGGTGACAATTCATCTATTAGTTACTTTGTAGTCACATTTAGCGTTGTCAACTTATGAAATCTTTGATCCTCTCCAATTCTTTACACTTGATCTATTTCTTTTATATTTTTGAATTTATATTACAACATCTCAACAATAAATTCATCTTTTATTAATTTGCTCTGACATTTTATATTATATTTGCACTGACAGTTGTTTTTTACTCTTAACTTGTGTAGTTTTAACCAGTTTGCATTGACATTACTATTAACAGTTTTTAATATTTTAACTCAAATTGCTTTTATAAATTTAAACATAAACAGTCATCTATATGAGATCGATATTTGACAGATTCATTTTTATCTACTATACTTGCATCGACAGTGTACGCTTGCACATATTTGCTGTGACGTTCATAGCGCCATCAAGTTTTGGGTTATCAGGGATGGCATTTGTTTGATGTTTATTTTTTTAGTTTCATCTACTATTCAGTTTCTAATTTTTATTTATTAACTAATTTTTTATTGATTTTCTTTTAAAATATTTTTAAGTGTTTATGTGCACAAGGGGAAATCCTAACAACATTGTTAATTTTGATCTGGAAATTGAAAGAACAATTCGGAGGAAAAGACAAGAGTAAAGAAAAATGGCTGAAAATAACGAGTTACCACCATTGCTGCCACAAAATGTTATTCCTCATGTGCAGCCACAAATAGTCAACAATATACCACTGTCACAAAGAGAGCAAATTCTTGATAGGAGAATTAGAGACTTCGTTGTCCCTGTGCTCGATGATCTACAACCAAGGATTGTTAGACCAGCAATACAAGCTGGTAATTTCGAATTAAAATCTGTGATGTTCTAAATGCTTAACTCGAATGGACAATATGCAGGTTTACCTCATGAAGATGCGTGAGAGCATCTTAAATCTTTTCTACTTGTATGTGCTTCTTTCGGTCAACATGGTGTTCCTGATGACGCCTTAAAGATGCAATTGTTCCCTTACTCTTTACAAGGAAAGGCACGTACATGGTTTCTTAGTTTACCAGCTGGATCTATTACTTCATGGAATATGCTAGCAACTCAGTTTGTTTTGTGATTCAATCCACCCACAATGAATGCTAGACTGCGGAATGATTATCACAGCATACCATCAACTAGATGATGAGAATTTACATACTACATAGGAACGTTACAAAACTCTGCTTAGACGTTGCCCCATGCATGGAATCCAACAAGAGACATAAATTGATATCTTCTATAATGGATTAAATGCGCAGACAAGAAATTTTATCGATGCATTTGCTAATGGTCCTTTGTTGGATTGCACTTATAATAAAAGCTGTGCGAATCTTGGAAAGAATTGTGCAAAATGACTATCAATATCCGATTTCTCGTTCTGCTCAGGTGAAAACAAATCCTGGAGTTATTGAGTTAGATGTCGTTTCAGCTCTAAGTGTACAGATATCCTCACTGGCGAATATAATCAAAAACATGAAGGGAACGAGTGATGTTGCCTCTATTCAAGTAGCCCAACTGATGGATGTCTTGACATTTTCCTCTAAAATTTGCAGTGACAACCATAGTTATGAGGATTGCCCATAGCATGCTGAGAATGCATTCTATATGAAAAACATCCGTGGACATTCATATGGTAACTCATATAACAGTTCAAGTAGAGTTCAACGACCTTGGGGGAGTCAGAATGCATCCACATACAGATATGGAAATTCCTCAAATCAAAGTAACTTTAGACAAGTGAGTTACAATCAACAGCAGTAGAATTATAATCATAATCTGCAAGTGTATACGTAGCCTGTGCGATCACAGAACCAGATGTAGTCACATACTCAAATGTAGTCACAGGTTAGAATGCAACCATAATAAACTGTGCTACCAAATATGCAAGGACAACATCAGCAACAGTAACAACAATATTCTCAATCAAGATCAGATCCATTGGCTACTCTTGAAACTTTGATGCGTGAGCATATTACCAGGACAGTAGCAATTGTACAAGGAAATTCACCTTTCATCCGAGCATTGGAAGCACAATTAGGACAACTGGCTTCTAACATGAACACACGACCACCAGGTGCTTTTCCAAGTGATACTGAAAATCCAATCAGAAAGGAAAAAAGCATTGCAAGGCTATCACATTGCGAAGTGGAAAGCAAATTACCGAACAAAGTAGTAGCTCTAACCAAGCACCTGTCGACGCAAACGAATCAAAGCAACAAAGAGAAGTTGTAGTTGAAGAAGACATAGCAGAAGTAGATAAAGAGGAACCACCAGTAGTCACACTGATGCTGACCATTCATCCTAAGAAGTTGTCGATGCTACTACCCATGTCGACACAACCGATTACAACAAAACAACCCACTATGAACATACCTTTTCCATTTTCATAACGATTCAAGGAGAAAAAAACATGACAGAGATTATTAATAGTTTGTATCTACCTTGAAACAATTACATATTAATATACCTCTGGTTGACGCTCTTGTGCAGATTCTCAGCTATGGGAAATTTATGAAGGAGCTACTATCAAAGAAGAAGAAGTTATCTGATATTGAGACGATTGCGCTCAAAGAAGGGTGTACCGCTGTACTGACAAATAAATTACCACAAAAAATGAAAGATCCTAGCAGTTTTACAATCTTATGCTCCATTGGAAATCATTACCTGGGTAAAGCTTTATTTGATTTAGGAGCTAGCATTAACCTTATGCCATTGTCAAATTTCAGGAAATTAGGGATTGGTCATATATAGCCCACTGCGGGGACATTACAACTTGTGGACATATCTTTGGCACAAACTGAAGTACAGATTAAAGATGTTCTCGTCCATGTTGATAAATTTGTGTTCCCAGTCGACTTCATCATACTTGATTATGAAGTTGATAAAGAGGTACCTATTATTCTGGGGCACCCATTTCTGGCAACAGGATGCACACTAATAGATGTTTTCAAGGGTGAGTTGATTATGCGTCATAACAATGAACATGTTACCTTCAGTGTTTTCGAAGCATCTCCATCACGAAGTAAGGAACAATGTCACCACATTAATGTTCTAGATGAGTTAATTACAGAAGAATTCGATGAACAAAGTTCAGCAATACCAGAGAAATATGTGGTGACAGTTAATGACAATATCCCACCTGAATATGACTACACAGTTGAGGGTAATGTCTGTGAGCTGAAACATGGCTGGCAATTGGAATCTTTTGATTTGACTAATCGAACAATTCCTGTTTTTAAACCATCGATTGAAGAAGCTCCGACTCTTGAGTTAAAGTCATTGCCAACACACCTGAAGTATGTTTTCTTAGGTGACAATGATACATTGCCTGTAATTGTAAGTGCAAGTCTCGACGCGACCCAAGAAGAAAAATTAACCGGAATATTGAAGCAACACAAAAGAGCCATTGCCTGGAGCATAGCGGACATCAGAGGCATTAGTCCCTCTTTCTGCATGCATAAAATTAGGCTGAAAGATGAAAAAAAACAATCAATTGAGCAACAACGAAGACTGAATGAAAAAATGAAGGAAGTAATAAAGAAGGATATTATCAAATGGTTAGATACAGGCATAATCTACCCTATTTCAAATAGACATGGGTGAGCCCAATCTAATGTATGCTTAAGAAGAGCGGCATCATGGTAGTAAGTAACTATAAAAATGAGCTAATCTCTACTCGCATTGCTATAGGTTGGCGAGTATGTATAGACTACCGTCGTTTAAATGCGGCCACAAAGAAGGATCACTTCCCACTTCCATTCATTGATCAAATGCTGGATAGGCTAGCTGGTAAGGCCTATTACTGTTTCCTTGATGGATACTTTGGATACAACTAGATTGCAATTGCACCGGAGAATCAAGCAAAGATGACTTTACATGCCCATTTGGAACCTTTGCTTTCCGATGAATGCCATTTGGTTTGTGCAATGCCCCAGCCACATTCCAGAGGTGTATGATGGTTATCTTCTCTGAAATGATCGAGGATTCATTAGAGGTATTTATGGATGATTTCTCTATATATGGGCACATTTTTTATATATGCGTTAGCAACTTAGCAAAAGTGTTGAAAAGATGCGAGGACACCAATTTGGTTCTAAATTGGGAAAAATGTCACTTCATGGCAACCGAAAGAATTTCCTTGATCATCGAATATCTTGTCAGGGCATTAAAGTGGATAAAGTGAAAATGGAAATCATTGAAAAGCTACCTCCACCGAATAATGTGAAAGGAATAAGGAGTTTTCTCGACCATTCCAGATTTTATAAAAGATTCATTTGAGACTTCTCCAAAATAGCAAAACCACTCTGCTCTTTGTTGGTGCAAAATAAAAAAATTTTGTTCGATGAATCTTGTTTGGAAGCATTTCTAAAGATTAAACAACAGTTAGTACAAGCACCCATTGTAGTCGCACCAGATTGGTCACAACCGTTTGAAGTAATGTGCGATGCGAGTAACTTTGCTGTAGGTGTTGTGCTTGGATAAAGGAAAGATAAGGTATTTCATTCAATCTATTATACTAGTAAGACTCTAATTGAAGCGCAGTTGAATTACACAACTACTGAGAAAGAGTTGCTGGCAGTAGTTTTTGCATTTGACAAGTTTTGTTCATATCTTGTCGACACATAAATTATAATGTACACTGATCATTCTGCTTTGAGATATATTTTTGCTAAGAAGTATGCAAAACCCAAGCTGATTAGATGGATCCTTTTACTACAAGAATTTGATGTTGAGATTAAGGATAGGAAAGGATCAGAAAACCAAGTAGCAGACCACTTATCTCGTCTACAAGCTAGAAGTAAAGATGGGAATAAATAAAAAATTACCGATGCATTTCTAGATGAGAAATTATTCTTTGTCGGTGCATCTTCATGGTATGCAGATGTCGTCAATTATATAGTATGTGGAAAGTTACCATTGAGTGTAACAGGTCATAGGAAGGTCAGATTTCTTCAGGATGCTGCTAAGTATCATTGGAATGAGCCATACTTGTTCAAGGTATGCGCTGAAAACATCATTCATCGCTACATTCCTGAGGAAGAAATGTTATTTATCCTGAAGCATTGCCATGATGCGCCTTATGGAGGCCATTTTGGTGGCGTTAGGATTGCTGCAAAGGTCTTACAATTAAGATTTTACTGGCCGACATTATTTCAAGACGCCCACAATTTTGCTTAATAATGCGACAAATGTCAGCGCACCGGTTCTATATCTCGACACAATGAGATGATTCAACAGTCTATCATGGAGGTTGAGTTATTTGATCTTTGGGGTATAGATTTTATGGGACCATTTCCAAATTATTTTTGGAATGTGTATATTCTGATAGCTATTGACTATGTCTCTAAGTGGATCGAGGCGATTGTTGTTCCAAAGGATGATGCTCGGACAGTGTTAAAGTTCTTTCACACATATATCCTTACATTATTCGGAACACTTCGAGCATTAATAAGCGACCAAGGTACTCATTTCCATTGCAATTAAGTGGTGACAGCTTTGAAATGTTACGGTGTGAAACATCGCATGGAAATCACATATCATCCGCAAACAAATGGACAAATGAAAGTATTCAATCGGTAAATAAAGGGTATCCTTGAGAAAGTGGTTAATCCATCTCGACGAGATTGGTTCTCGCGATTGAATGATGCGTTGTGGGCACTTCGCACTGCTTACAAAACTCCATTAGGAATGTCACCATATCAGTTGGTGTTTGGAAAATCATGTCACTTGCCTGTCGAATTTGAACATAAGGCCATGTGGGTAATCAAGCAGGTGAACACGGACTATGATGCTGCTGGATAGAAAAGATTGTTAGAGATTTTAGAGCTGGAAGAAATTTGGCGCAATGCTTATGAAAATGCTGTAATTTACAAAGAAAAAACTAAACGATGGCATGACAACATCATTTTGCAGTGAGAATTTTCTTCTGTTCAGTTAGTGCTTCTATTTAACTCACATTTAAAATTGTATCCAAGGAAATTGCGCTCAAGGTGGTCAGGACCTTTTGAAGTTGTCGAAGTATTTTCTCATGGTGCAGTGACAATCAAGGATTTGAACGATGGGCACCAATTTAAAGTGAATGGTCAACAATTGAAGCATTACTACAACCCAGGTATCAACGAATAAAAAGAGACTATTAATCTGGTCACATTTACTTAAAAATGTCATTGCAATTTTTGATATTTACTTTTTGTCTTTTGTTTTCTTTTAATTCATTTTCTTTATTTTTATGCAGGAATAAAAGATCTTTTTTTTGTCGATGCACACAAAAGCACAACTTGTCGACGCATTAAATTGATGACTCAGTGAAATATTTCGGGCAAGAATCACGTCGGTTGATTCACCTCAATCCTTAATCGTTGGATCGTTTCGAAAACATACAATCTGTGTCCTAGCATTTATTGGTTGTAGGCATAGTATACCCTCAGAAATTATCACGTCTCTTCGCCTCCATCGTCTATAAAACTTCAGTTTTGTGCCGACTATTCTCTCACACTCACAATCACCATTGTTGTATTTTCTTTGACTTCAACCTTCTGTCTTTCTGTAAAATATTCTCACTCTTCTTATTTCAGTAATCATGGCAAGAACTCGCGGAGTGAAAACACCATCCAAATCAGTGGCTGAATCTTCAGTCGCTGTGGTCAAAAACACTGACCAACCATAACCTAAGGAGTCTGTTCTGTTTCTATCAAAAGCGACGAAGGAACGTTGAACTTTTGAGGGAGCACTAACCATATAAATACTCTCTTCAATATTTTTGAGGGAGAAGATGATCACGTCGAATTTTTAGAAAACTTAACGAAAGAAGGTACAGAGATTTTACTGAACGATTTATGTGTTGAGGGCGCAGTTTCGACTGGTAACAATCCAAACAACTACACAATGCACTGTCGCTACCTTACTGTGTAAAGTAAGGTGTGGTTTCATTTCATCAATTTTCGTCTCCTACCATCCACCTACGATACAACTGCAACGCTGGACAGGATCTGCTTGTTACATTCTATACTGAAGGGACGACGTATTGATGTCGGTGCAATCCTACATCAAGAAATCACTGATGCCGCCACCAAACAAATAGGTATCCTACCTTTCCCTTCTCTGATAATGATGTTATGTAAATAACGGGGCATTATGCCTCGTGAAAGGGAGGAAACTTTGGAAAACAAAGGTTAATCAATGATGTTTCGGTGAAGAGGATGACAAGAGGGCAGGAAACCTCTATAGTGAAAAGGTGTCGCTAAAGAAGCACAAAGGGAAAGGGAAAAAGAAAGACACTCAGACCCATGCGTCCACAAATCCTCAAATTTGGTGGAAGCTTGATGAGATTCAAAAGTTCGTTGATCGGATGAGCAGCAGACAAATCAGACTTGTCGACGCAGTGGAGGAGATGCAATTCAGACATAATTTATTCTATGCATACACTAAGGCATGGAATACTGCTATTGTCAGCATATTGCGCTGCTTGAACAAGAACCCGATGCCAGAATTCCCTATGTTTCCTCCTATTATCAATGAAGCCACTTCATCGGAGCAGCCTAGTTCAGAAGGCAGAACCCAGTCCGTCTAGTCCCCAAATAGAATCCACATATCTGATGATGAGGATCAAGAGGCGTAATCCAAGGAAATAGAGGATTGCTTCCAAAACATAGCTAGCCTCTTTGAAGATGAACTGTCAAATAGTTTTGGGGCCACTATGGCAGAGAGAGGATGCTGCAGCGAAAGAGCACACACCAGTTGCCTCTGTGGGTATTGAGGCAGAATAAGAAAAAAGAAAAAAAAGAAGAAAAAGAAGAGAAGGAAGAAAAAGAAAAAGATGTTGCCCCGACAAATATATCAGAGGAATTTGTCGACGCACCCGATAATGTGGGTGCATCGATTGAAAACTTGGCAACATCTGGGGCGAGCTGGGTCGAGGCAGTCACATCCGACAATGAGGATTCCAATCCTCTGGCTATAGTTCCATACTTGGCACCACTTGCTGAAATCCATCCATCGGGCGTGACTGTCGATGAAGCCAATATTCAACCAGCAATGAAGGAGCAATCTACTTTATCGATTGAACAAAAAGAGAAGAGGCGCAAACGAAAGGCACACAAGAAGAGCAAAGAGGAGCACCCTAAGAAGGAAAAGAAGTCCAAAGCAGCTACTTCTGAGGCTGCAACACATTGAGTTAGTTTACTTTTCAGTAGTTAGTTGCATGCATTTCTTTTAATTGTCATTGCATTTTTTTATTGTCTCTGCATTTTATTTCTTCTAGCATTTGCATTGTAGTTGCATTTCCATTATTATTTGTATAGTATTGTCAGTGCATTGGAGATAATGCACACATTAAGTTTGGGGGGAGGTGAGGAATGGAAATGCAATTACACCCATAAATTTAAGAATATATTTGTTTTTTTAGTGAATGGAAGTATGCATAGTTAAGAAAAATGTGACCACATTTTTTTTCATTTGATGTGTAAATTATTGAATTATTTGGAATGCTAATGCGAGAATTGAATGAATGTGATTGAATGTTGAATCCTTCTATTTTTGGATGAATGATTAAGATTGCATTAGTAATAAATGAGTAGTATCATTCTTTAAATATTGAATTAACTTACCATCTTGCATCTATGTTTATAATTATATTCACTAAATAAAAGACACTCTAATGTGGGTGCATTGTGACTCAACAAGGGGGAACACTCCACTGTAAGTGTTAAAAAAATTATCTAGCCAAAGGCTATCATTGCAAGAGTGTGTGTCGGTGCAATTACATGCTCCCTGTAGGTTTGTTGCACCCCATCGTTACCGCCCAGTAACAAAAGTGTAGAAATGCAATGACATATATCAGTCGCATAAAAGAAAACAGAAAGAGTTAAGGAAAAAAAAGTTGATGAAAGAAGAAAAAAAAAATATATATATATATGAATATTATTATACAATAAATGTTGTATTGGTTAAGAAGATTTAAGATTTAAAGCATGATGCTAGCATTAGTGAAGTTGTAATTTTGATTAGTTATACCTATAACTTGTTGGCGCAATATTCCAGCACATGAATACAATTTATACATTAGAAATTCAGAGAATATAAGTTGTTAGAATGATGAACGTGGTGACAAGAATTTGGATATAACTTTGCTAACTTTTATTTACTTGAGTACATATAAAAACTCAAGTTTGGGGGTGTGATAGCATTAGAAATGACACTTAATTTCTCCTTAAATTAGTGTATAATTTGTTCCTTTTGTACCATATTTAGCATACATTTTAAGTATTTCATACTTAGTACTTGCATTTTCTAACTCAGTGTTGTTGGATCTTATTTTCTTTCATTTTATCTCTTTTGTGCTACTAATGTCGCTGTATTTAGTATTAGTTTTGCATCCAAAGTAGTCAGCGCAGAAATCCACCTGGGAATATCAGAGTAGGAAAGCATTCAGAGTTACGTCACAAGTTTGATCCAAAATTGCGGTAAAAATGTCATTACATAAATGCTTCTACATTTTATCAAGGATTCTACGCTGCTAACACATCCAGAAGCACCAACGCAGGAGAATGAGAAGTTGTCGCAGCAAATTAAAATCATAATTTGCGCCTAGTAATGTCGTGACAATCTGCAACTTCCTAAAGAACAAATCAAATCTGCTTGAGTGCATAGCTGGCAATAACAAACTTTTACAGCTGCAAAAAGGAGTTAGATCTGAAAAGGGAGGAAGATTTGCAATTACAAGTGATTATAAAGAGAGGGATGAAAGAGAAGATGGATCATCAAGGTGTGAAGAATTCAACTATAAAATTTCTCTTGTTCATTCACGAAGTCAGCTGTCATGGAAGCTTGATTTTGGTGGAAGGTGACCTGATGCAACAAGGAAGCAACTGCTTCTGACGAGAAGTGCTAGGTGTGACGCAAGAGGAGCGATTAAGGGAAAATCCTAGTATACTGGGAATAGCATGCTTCAATTTCATTCGTTAAGCCCTCTTAAATGTTAATGAATACTATTGACAATTGATTGAATACGAAAGTATCTTTTAATGTTAGATTTACTTTGATTTCTACTCAATTCTTCTCATCTGTTTATATTTGAATTTCACTGTTTTGACCATGTAAGTGCAATTGCAGTCACATTCACTAGAAGGTGCGGTGACAAGTTAGATTAACAAGCAAGACAACGGAAGTTGCTTGAGGTAAGAAGGAATTCTGACCACTTGTTCTTTAGTACAAAGTAATACCAACACTGGAAGGTGTGGTAATTGTGAGTACTTAGGTTTTTACTAAACAGAGAGTTTGATAGCAGTAAGATCTCATTAAGACATAATTTTTTGACAATTCATCTATTAGTTACCTTGTAGTCACATTTAGCGTTTCCAACTTGTAAAATCTGTAATCCTCTCTAATTCTTTACACTTGATCTATTTCTTTTATATTTTTGAATTTACATTACAACATCTCAACAATCAATTCATCTTTTATTAATTTGCTCTGACATTTTATATTATATTTGCATTGACATTTATTTTTTACTCTTAACTCGTGCAGTTTTAACCAGTTTGCGTTGACATTACTATTAACAGTTCTTAATATTTTAACTCAAATTGCTTTTATAAATTTAAACATAAACAGTTATCTCTATGGGATCAATATTCGACAAATTCATTTCTGTCTACTATACTTGCATCGGCAGTGTACGCTTGCACATATTTGCTATGATGTTCATAGCGTGATCACCAACCCTCCAACACAGCCTATTTTTCAGTAGAGCTCTTATTGACCACTCACTTCTCTAGGTATAGACAGGTAAATTCCCTAAACTTGCATTAATTCAAATATAATTAAAAGATATTAACTTATTAATTCAAATATTATAATAAAATTTTAAAATAATAATTAAAGCATTTTAACATATTCAACATATAATATAATCTTACATTATCATATTTACTATATAATTAATTGAAATTATTAACATACACTAATTTATAGTTAAAAAATTATAATATTTTATAAATGAGATATATTAAACAATAGCGACATTTTTTTATAAACGCAAGAAAAAGTAAAGAGCATTAACGACGTTTTTCCTAAACAATAACGACGTTTTTCAATCAACGTCACTAATACTTTTACTTTTTATTGAAGCGGTGCTGTTTCATAAATATCCCCTCCCCTCCCCTCCTCTCCTCTTATTCCCAAATCAGTAAATCAGTTACTAATTAAAAAAAAAAACCTATGTGCCACTGCCCTCTCCTCTACTTCGGTCAAGCTGCTAATCTGAAAAGCCCCAACCTACAGAAGGAGAAAGCCATCGCAGACAGTTACGGTGGAAAAAAAAAACGTCTATCAGTATCTGCCAAAGCTTTGACAATCAGAGGCGCATCTTCAACCCAAAAGCGTTCGGCTTTGTTCTTCGAACAAAAAAGCAAGCTATAAGAGAGCAGCAAAGAGCTTGCATCGGCCTACACCTCCCTTAGGTAATTTTCCTTCTCAAATTTATTAGGTGTTAAGTCTTATCAAATTGTGTGTGATTTCAGAATGTTGCAATAGTTTATGCCTTAAACTTTTGAAGTGCAAGGTATTTGGAACTTGTAGCAGGAAAAGTGTTATCTGTATCAATATGCAAATATGATTATGATTGCGTCAGTTGTAATGTCGGGCCAAATACCTAAGGTTAGCTACTGTCAAAGTTGGTGTTTATTTTGGTTGTAATGTCGGGCAAAACTCAATTGCCTTTCATTTGGAACACATGATAATGATTTTAGAATAGAATAAAAGTTAAAAGTTTTCACTTCAGTGAATCAGTTTTGAGAATTTTGTTGACAAGTTTCTATGGTTTACTTTGTGATATGGTTGATCATTAAACTGGAATGAAGGCATTGTTGAATTTTTTCTTTTAGTTGTATCATTAAAAATTTTAGGTGGCACAATTGTGGTTCATGCAAAGAGAATGGTGATGTGTATGTGGGCAATTCTTGTTTGGTAACATATTGAGTTTGCATGTGTAGCTAAAGTGGTAGGAGAAAGCACTAGGAAGAAAGGAAAGTAGCTTGCTTGAAGATAGGTACGGTTGGGAGTGAATTTTGGTAATCACTAACATATAATTTCTAAATTGCAGGTATTGCATCCATGTATAGAATAAAAAGGTTTCATTTAATATTGTTATGATTAATGTGAAATACTAGCAATAGGGGTTGATAATGACAAAATTTAGTTTCATGATTCTGCCTAATGTAAGGTGCACTTTAGGTCTTGATATAAATGTTTATATTAATGCTTAAGTGAGTTAAAATGTTGTCCAAATCAAGGTCAATCAAGCTGTCCATATTGATGATAAATTGAGTCATATAGTTGTCCAAAATAAGGTTGTTGAAGCTGTTTATATTGTTGTTTAACTGAGTCAAAATACTGTCCAAATTAAGGTTATTCAAGCTATCCATTTGGATATTGATGTTCATATTGAAGTTGTTTATATTGATAATTTATGATTCACATCCAATTTTTTTCTTGGTAATATATAGCAACAGCATTGATCTTGCTGATTCCCCCTAGTGTGATTCAATTACCTAGCTTTTCTGAATTGTATTATGTAGTTTTCATGACAAACTTTATATAAGAAATGTTCATAGATGTAGATGATAGTTGATATTCTTATCTAGTGAATAACATGAAGGACTCTAAATCATGTTTTTCTGGTGATTGCTACAGTTCTACATCGGCCACTGAGAAGAATTTTGTGGCCTGAAATTCAGTGTTAAATGAGAATCGGAGCCCTAAGTTCTTTCCCTGCTTCGCTGCTGCAATTAGTTTCTCAAGGTACTTCATTTCTTCTTGTTTTTTCTTATTACTCGTTATTAAAATGATCGGTGAATTTGATGATCCTAGACTTCAGATTCTCTCCGAATTACTTAAAATTTACATTGGACATAGAAATTGCTTATAGCTTGAGCTGACTGGCCACATTGGATATTGTTGCCTTCTTCACATTGAAATCGAGAAAACAGTTGAGATTTACGAATCAGATAATTTAAAAGCAAATAAAGGGAATACAAATGCTCACTGCCAACAGTTGCTAAGACTACAACAATTTGGTCAGCACTAAAAACAATAGAGAATCCAACAATCTTAGGACTGACTGATAAACATCCAAAAATTTTCAGTATTGTAATTCATGTGGTAACAAGAATTAAGTTAGTTAAATTCTCAAAAACGAGCACCACAAAACCATGAAAGAAAAGAGCAAATCAAATGGTGTTTTGTGCTCTCTATATTTTGCTATTTAAATGGTGTTCTGAGGAAAGATAAACGAGGATGGAGTTGCTATTTAACAAAATTATCCCGCGATTATTTACAAGATAGATTCATGTCTTTTCCCTATCTCGACATTTACTTAAGCAAGACATGAATCATGTGCGATATATATATATATATTATAGTTGACAATGAATTAAAATTTTAATTTTACTGATCCATAACTGGAATGCCTTACAAGCAACCTAAATCTCTTGTCCTTTACATAATTTCATATATTAAGTTATTGGCAGCCAACTTATACGGATAAACTTGGAACCTTTTAGGTATCCTCACTTTTTGCCTCATTTTTTTTAAATAATTAGATGTTTATCAATAAAGCAAACAAGAAGAAAATGTTTTCAGATCAAGTTAATTACAATAGATGATATCTGATTTTAAATAAATAATAATTATTAACCTCAAAATCATAGACACACAAAAGTTTCTACCTTATCTTATTTTTATTTATAACCTCAAAATCAAAATATTTAATTATTAAAACAACCCAAATATTTAATTATTTAATTATTTAATTATATTTAATTATTAAAAATAACTCATATATTTAATTATTTAATTATTAAAAACAACCCAAATATTTATTTCAAAATATTTAATTATTTAATTATTAAAAACAACCTAATTATTTAATTATTTAAAAGAACCTAAATATTTAATTATCTAAATTTAAATATATAACAATTATGTGCATATAAGTGAGATTTAACTAAATAAATAAACTTTGATGATTCTCTAGAGTTTGATGTAAAGAAAGTACTTCCATAAAATTTTCCCAATACTATAGGCTAAATGTGTTATATGACACTATAGGCTAAAATTTTTCCTAATAAGATTTAAGTAAAATGTTGTCACTAATATATATTTTTTAATTTAAATATATTTACAACATTTAAGTAACAATAATTTATTGTCAACTTTAGACTTCAAGAACTACAAAATGGATAAGAGTTGGATGAAATTGTCAAGGGTAAGCAACGACTATCAAAATGGAGTACAAACTTTTCTAAATTTTGCATTTCAAAATGCAAGCCAATAGAATATGATTCTTTGCCAGTGTAAGAAGTGTGGCAACATCAATTGGCAAATTCGTGAAGTTGTCTACGAACATCTAATTGTTGATGACTTTATTCGGGGGTATAAAAAATGAATTTTCCATGGAGAGTGTACACCTCGTAGAACCTCTTCAACAATTAATTTGGGTATCCTCATAATGCTCATCATCAGTATGTTAAAGAAGGTGACATGGAAGGTATGTTACGGGATGCATTTAATATGCACAGTCATGGTTTGCAATTGTTTCCACCTGAATTTATTGCAGCCGATGATTGTGATATTGGTGAAAATGCTTTTACCGAAACGGGAACAAGTGCACCTGATGAAGAGTCAAACGGAGAAGCGATGAAGTTCTACAAGTTACTTAATGAAATGAATGAAGAACTTTATAAGGGATCGAAATTTTCAAAATTATCCTTTTGCATTCGTCTTTTTCACTTAAAATGTTTGGGAGAGTGGAACGGAAACTCTTTTACGCTGCTGTTAGAGTTTTTGAGAGATATTTTTTCGTTTGCAAAAATCTCTCATTCATGTAAATATATGAAGAAATTGATAAAGGATTTCGGCCTTGGGTACGAAAAATTCATAGTTGCACAAATGACTGCATGTTATATTAGGGTGATCAAAGAAACCAACAATTTTGTCATGTTTCCTGTACATCTCGTTGTATGAATAGGAATGCAGAAAATGTGAATGAGGATTAAGGTGAGGCACAGTCAAGAAAGAAGTCAATAAAGATTTTGCGATATTTTCCACTAATACTAAGGGTTCAAAGGCTTTTCATGTCGTTGAAGACAGTCGAGCCTATGAGGTGGCATCATGATGAACAAATCGATGATGGGTTATTAAGGCATCCTGTGGATTCTTCAGCTTGGAAATCATTTGACGGTAAATTTCCAAGCTTTGTAAGCGATCCCTCAGAATGTGAGGCTTGGGTTAGCATCTGATGGATTTAATCCATTTAAACTCATGAGTACTTCGTACATTACTTGACTTGTAGTGCTTGTTCCTTACAATTTGCCTCCATGGATTTGCATGAAGCAATCTTCTTTTATGTTATATATGATTATCCCTAGAGAAAAAGGTCTCGGGAATGATATTGACATTTATATGCAGCCACTTATTGAAAAGTTGAAATAGTTATGGGCGGGTGTCAAAACATATGATGTCTTCAGAAAGAAGAACTTTTATTTACGTGCAGCTTTGTTGTGGACTATTAATGATTTTTAGGCTTATGTCAATTTATCTGGTTGAAGTACCAAAGGATGCTATGCTTGTCCTTGTTGTGCAATGCAAACATGTTTGAAGTAGTTATATAATGGGAAGAAGTTCTCTTATTTGGGGCATCTTCGGTGGTTAGATTGAAATCATATATTTAGATTTCAAAGGACTCTATATGATGGTACTGAAAAGTTCAGATAAGCCCCTAAGCAAACCATTGGATCTGAAATCTTGTTAATGTTAAGAGGTATAGATTTCAGTTATGGGAAGATGAATCAACCACCCAACATGCAAAGAAAGAGAAGACCGAGGAGGCGTAAGTTGGCGATGTTGACCGGTATAGTGATGATGAAGCTGATGAAGAGAATGATCCTAATGAGGCGGACTTGTGAAAAAAAAGAAGTATTTTTTTATTTGCCTTATTGGGAGTATCACATTTTGCGCATAATCTTGATGGCATGCATATTAAAAAGAATGTTTGCGAGAACATAATCGAGACAATTCTCAATGTCGATAGAAAATCGAAAGACAATCTTAAGAGTCGACTTGATCTAGTTGACATGGGAATTCGGCATGATCTTCATTCTCAATTACTTCTGAATGGAAAACGTCGGTTGTCACCTTCTATTTTTACAATGTCGAAGAAAGAAAAAGAATTGTTCTACACGGTGTTGAAGGATATAAAGATCCCAAATGCGTATGCATCAAAATTATCTCGATGTGTGAGTCTTAAAAATTGAAGACTATATTCCATAAAATTACATGATTATCACATCTTGATGCAAGATTTTCTGTCAATTACTTTGCGGTGTTGTATGTAAAAAAAAGGTGACGTCTTGTATAATTGAACTATCTAATATGATGAAAGTTATTTGTGGCAAAGTTTTGAATGTTGAAGAACTTGAGAAAGTACAAGATCGAGCCGCCTTGACTTTATGAAACTTAGAGAAGATCTTTCCACCTTTGTTTTTCACTATTATGGTGTACTTGTTAATCCATCTCCTTCAAGAAGCAAAACTTGGTGGATCGGTTTTCTTTCGATGGATGTATCCTATAGAGGTGCTAATTAATTTGCAAAGTTTTCATTCAGTCATTAATATACCTTTAGTTACAACTTTTGATATTGTGTTTAGGTTCCTATGCAAATTGAAGTCTTATTGTCGTAATAAGAATTATCTAGAAGGATCAATTGCTGAAGGTTACTTAGCAGATGAGTGTATGACTTTCTGCTCTAGATATTTAGAAGATGTTGAAACAAGACTGAATAGACCAAGTAGAAATGTTGGGCTCACTAATGATCATAGCTTAGTTGAAACTTATCTATTTCGAAGTTATGGACAACCAATCGGGAAAGTTGAAATTGCGCACTTAGATGATATATCTTGGGTACAAGCACATCGAAATGTTCTTTTTCACCATGATTCAATTGAATCATTGCGCAAGTAAATTTTAGAATTTGATAAATATTCATCCTTTTCATTTGTTTATTTTCTAACCAAGTTATTCACTTTTTAACATAGTGAGTATAAACAACTCTTGAGGTCTTGTTCACACTCCCGAAGATTACAACATCGAGAGATTCATAAGTTATTCACAGAATCTTTTCATGAATGGTTAGGGCAAACGGTATGCAACTGAAGCTTTCAATGACAAATAATAATGTTTTCGTATAACATTATAATTAATCAATTTACTTTCAATTCAATAGGTTTGGAGTGGAAAGGACGTCAGTGAAGAAGTTAAATGGCTTTCCCAAGGTTCGAATAAAGTAGTAAAAAGATATAATGCGTTCTTGATTAATGGATTCATGTTTCATACAAAATCTCGTGAAAGATTAAGGAGGAATCAAAATTGTGGAATAGTTGTTAATTCTTCAATTACAAGTTATGTTAGTGCTAGGGATAGTAATCCTGTGAGGGAAATGTGAAGTATTATGGACTTCTTACAGACATTATTGAGTTGGATTACTATGGCAAATGGATTGTTGTTTTATTTCGATGTGATTGGACTGATGTTAATATTGCTCGCAGAATTAAAAAAGATCAAATTGGTTTTACAATGATGAACTTCTCTCGATTAATTCACACTGGGCAACAATTAATAGACGAGTCATATGTATTTTCTTCTCAAGTCAAATAAGGTTTTTACTTGAGAGATCCAACTAATAAGGGTTGGTACTTTATACTCCGTAACACCCCTAGAGATTTGTTTGACATGGGCAATGGAAGTAGGGATGATATGGACGAAAGATACAAAACTTTGCCTTTTCCAGAACAAAACTTTGAATGAAACTATCCCTAGTATTAGTACACAATTTCAATGGGTTCATCAGGATATGGATAAAGATATTTACGAATCACGATGTAGTAAGATTTTACGTTTTTTTAATTATATATAATATACAAATATTTAAATCTTGATCTTGTTAAATATATCCATTATTATTGTTGTAATTAGTTAATAATATTTTAACTATTTTATGTGTCTTGCAGATAATATGCCTAGAAAAAAATTTTGAGATCTAAGTATTATTTAAAATCCTCCAAATTTGGAAGAAACAAACACTGATTAACAGACTGCTATTGAATCTTCGAATGTTCTGAATACAGTTCCCGAAACTGTAGAAAATTAAGGTAATGTTATCTTTCATTTTCATGCATGTTAACTTTTATTTTTTATTTTTGTTTCAAATTCTAATATTACCATATACAATTTTTTTTAGCTAAAAATTCTGAGAGGCGTAGAACTCGAGGACTTACGCTATTAAAGGATTTATACAATCTAAATCCTGAGGAGCGTGTTAAAGTATCTACAAATAGTCATGGTCAGCTTATTGGATCAGAAGCTTGACTTTTGGGAGTATGCTTGGGCATTATAGCACGAAATGCCAATCTGTTACCAATCAACTATGAGTCATGGCATCATATGCTTGATAGTAACAAAAATCAAGCTCTCGATAATATTAAGGTAATAAGGTGAATGTAATTTATAATACTTTGGTTTAATTTTAATTTATATTTACTTTCTAAACTTGTGTTATTTACAAGAGAGATTTGCTTTAGAGATCTCAGATAATTATGTGAAGAAAGCATTAGGAAAAAAATGGAAAGACCATAAGAATACTTTAAAGAAAGAATATTTTAAGAAAAATATAAGCTTCGAAAAGAAATTGTGAAATGTCCCGTCGGGAATGCTGAGGTACCAATAGGAAGAACAAGTTAGATTTTGGAATTCAAAGAAAGGAGAGGTATTAAGTACTACCAAACTCTTATAATTATTTCGGTTTATAGTATTTATTATATACATAATAACAATTTCATAATGGAGAATTGTGAGCGTGTTGGAACTACAAGTAGACAAAAACAAAAATTCATGCATACAGTTGGATTGAGAAGTTTTGCTTGTGTAACTGATGATGAGGTATTTTGAATTTCTTAATTGTGTCAAATATTAATTACTTTCTACTAAATAATATTTTTTCTACTATAATATAGGAACTGTCGTCTGGCAAAAAATTGGACGCCTTCAGCTTTTTGACATTACACATAGAAAGAAAGATGAATCTCCTTTGACTACAGAAGCGGCAGAAATTGTGGTATATTTACCTAATAAATTTTAAATTATTTTAAATATTTATCATGTTTAATTATAATGGTTTAATTCGTCGTTTGAAATACTAATAATGTCAAGTTATGTTGCATTTATTTGATTATATATTTTTTTTCCAACTCCTTGATTAATTTATTAGGATAAATTAAAGGATAAGAGGGAGGAGTACGAAGTGATAGCTTCAAGTGATAGTTCGGTTAATCTAGAGGACATTGATAATCGAGTTATTAATGAAGTTTTGGGTCTTGAAAGGTATGGTCGGGTTTGATTTCAAGGATCTTTTGTTAGCCCAACCCAATATTTTGGATCCAACTCGTAGAGATACATGCCTTTAGGAAATCAGGATCAAGCTAAAGTTCAAAGGTTAAGAGACCAAATGGCTCAGATGCAAGTGAGCACAGTTGAGCAAATTGCTCAACTTAAAGCGGAAGCAGCAGCGAGAGAAGCAAAGGCTCAAGAAAATATGATGAACTTCAGCTACAACTTGAAGCCAAGGCAGTAGCGAGGAAAGCAGAGTCTCAAAGAAAGTATGACGAACTGCAGCTACAGCTTCAAAATATGATGAAAATGTTTCAATAGAATCAATCGCAAAATCCGCCATATTAGACTTTCGTTTTTTCTTATTGTGAGAATAATATACATAATATTACTTTTGAATATATTTTTTATTTATTTATTAATTTAAATCATATACATATTTCTTTCGTGATAGTATCATTTGGATTTGAATTGGTTGGATTTGAATTTATAAGAAAAAATGTTGAAAATTCAGGTTCTATATGAATTAAAATGGGTTGGTAAAATCTGTCAATATTATCGGCGTTTGTGGGAAAAATGTCGTTAAATAACATGTTTTATAGCGGTGTTTGTGGTAAAAACACCGCTAAAGACATGTTCTATAGCGGCATTTATGGGAAAAGTGTTGCTAAAGATCATGTACTATAGCGGGATTTGTGGTAAAAAGGCCACTAAATATCATGCTCTACAGTGGCATTTGTAGGGAAAGCATAGCTAAAGATCATGTTCTATAGCGGCATTTGTGGTAAAAACACCGTTAAAGATCATCCTCTATAGCGGCGTTTACGGGAAAAGAGTCGCTAAAGACCATGTTCTATAGCGGCATTTGTGGGAAAAGCGCCGTTAAAGACCATGCTCTATAGCGGTGTTTTGGGAAAAAGGCCACTAAAGACCATGTTCTATAGCGGTGTTTGAGGGAAAAGCGCCGCTAAAGATCATGTTTTATAGCGGTGCTTTTCCACATAAACACCGCGAGTTTTAGCGATGTTATCTTTAGCAGCGTTTTTTGCGGCACTTGTCAAAATGTTTTAGCGTCGATATAAGGCCAAAAAACATCGTTAAAAACATGTTTTCCAGTAGTGTTCCCACATTCCAAACACAGCTGCCCTGTGTCGAAGGAAACTAGAAAGAAAACTCCTTGAACCTATTAGGGTTTTTTGTTTGCTTAACTAATAATTTTAAATTAAATTATAATTATTTTTAAAGCTAATTTAATAATATAAAAGAAATTAAATGGTATTATTGTTGATTCAAAAGTTTTTCCAAATCTATGCTTTATATATATTAGTTTTAACTAATAATTGTAAACTAAATTATAATTATAATTTTAACATTTTTACTATATTTTATGCTTAGAGTTCTATTCAAGTAATAACTCTATTTTAAAATTAGTACAATTTTTTAACTAATAATCCTAAATTAAATTATAATTATTTTAAAAGTTAATTAAAAATATGATAGAAAATAAAGGGTATTTTTATCAATTTAAAAGTTTTTCCAAACTTATTCTTTATATAAATGAGATTTGCTATTCCTCTGAGAAAAGGGGTGGTAGGTTACATTTGGAGCGACAAATACATGCTTTTAGAGATACTTTAGATGATTGTTCGCTTTGTGATCTTGGTTTCCTTGAGCAATGTTCACTTGGGAAAAAGGGTGTACTACAAAGAATAATATTAGGGAAAGGTTGGATAGGTGTTGCGAACCAGGATTGGTGGAGTCTTTTTCCTTGTTTTTCGGTTCAACATCATCACCATAGTTTTTCTGATTACTGTCCTATTTCGGTCGACACAGGTAGGAATAGGGGTAGTGGGACAGGTTCGAGGAATGGTTTTTTCGTTTCAACACGGATTAGGTTTGGGAGGGTGGTTTGGAGGAAGAACTAGTGGGATGGTGGAGGGTTAACAATGATCATATTCCCCGAAAATTGGCAAATCTAGGTACATTTTTGTCTGGATGGGCAATGTCAAATAGAAAGAAGCAAGTGCAACGTCGGAGACATTTATTTGATAGATTAAGCTCGCTCCTTGATGAGGAGCCAAGTGATGAGATCTTAGGAGAGATGGTTGATGTGAAACTTGAACTAAATATTGAGGCAGATAAGGATGAGCTATATTGGGCCCAAAGGGCAAGGGCAAACTGGATTAAAAATGGGGATCGTAATACAACTTTTTCTACAATTGCACTACTAGTAGAAAAAGGAGGAATACGATAAAAAGGTTGCAAAAGGAGGATGGGGGTTAGGCGAATGGACAGGTTGAGCTAATGGCCGTGGCAACTAATTATTTTAAATCTTTGTTTTCAACCTTCCAAGTTTTTTATTGCAGTCATTTACTGTGGGAGGTGTCATCGTTGGTGATGGCGTCTTAGAATAGGCAGTTGATAGTAGATTTTCAACACACTGAGTTAGTTGGGCCGGTTAAAGATATGGTCCCTCTTAAAGCCTCAGGTAGGGATGGTTTTTCAGCACTGTTCTATAAAAATTTTGGCATATTATAGGCCCAGAAATTGAGCACTATATTGTTTAGAGGTTTTGAATGTGAGAGGGGATCTCTCGGAAATCAACGATACATGTATAGTTTTGGTTCCTAAGGTGGCAGTGCTTATTAATTTGGGTTAATTTCGATCGATTAGTTTGTGTAATGTTATATATAAGATCATATCTAAGGTACTTATTAACCGTTTTCGCCATGTTTTAAGTGGGTGTATAGATGAATCACAGGGTGCTTTTGTGGTTGATAGACAGATTACAAATAATGTTATAATTGCATACGAAATTTCGCACTCTTTCAAAAGGAAAAGGGCGAATGGTGTGGGCTTTTTTGCTCTTAAATTAGACATGAGCAAAGCCTACGATCGCGTTGAATGGGTTTTTGTTGAAAATATGATGCTAGCCTTAAGATTTTGTGAAGCCTGGATTTCCTTAATTATGAATTGTGTCTCGAGTACTGCTTATTCAATTCTTCTTAATAGTGAGAAAAGAGACAGTTTAGGCCTTCGCGAGGTTAAGGTAAGGGGACTCATTGAATCCCTTTTTATTTTTAATTTGTGCAGAGGGTTTTTCTTGATTGGTTCATATGGGACGAGAAGCAGGAAGCATTTGAGGGGCACGTATTGAAAGAAGGGAATTATTCATTAGCTATTTGTTCTTTTTTGATGGTAGTGTTTTATTTGGAGAGGCTACGGAGGAAGGAGCAAGGGCGATGAAGTCAGTAATATCAGATT
The DNA here is from genome assembly GCA_039519145.1 of Kokia cookei. Classification (NCBI taxonomy): domain Eukaryota; kingdom Viridiplantae; phylum Streptophyta; class Magnoliopsida; order Malvales; family Malvaceae; genus Kokia; species Kokia cookei. Next base: position 24,022,394 of record CM076900.1, read on the forward strand.
ATGAGATGTCTAGTCAGTGGGTTAATTTTGATAAATCCCTTATTTTTTTAGTAATGGAGTGGAGGATGCAATTCGTTTGAATATTGGCAGAGTTTTTAGAGTTCGTATTTTTAATAATCTTGAAAAGTATTTAGGGTTATCGACAATGGTGGTGAGAAGGAAAAAGCAAGCATTTGTGGAGATCAAGGAGAAATTCTTATTGCGTATTAAGAATTGGAGTACTCGATTATTACAATGGGAAGGGAAGGAAGTGTTTGTCAAAGCTGTGTTACAAGCCATACCAGTTTACTCAATGCAGTGTTTTAGATTTCCTGTTATGTTTTGTCGTGAGCTAGAGAATTTATTATGCAAATTTTGGTGGAAGAATGTGAAGTCCGGCAAAGGTATACATGGGTGCCATTGGAGCAGTTTGTGTTGTCCGAAGGTGTAGGGGGGATTGGGTTTTAGAGATCTTAATCTGTTTAATATAGCCCTGTTAGCTAAATAGGGATGAAAACTACTTACACAACCTGACTGTTTGTTTGCATGAGTTTTACAGTCTATATATTTCCTCCGGGGGGATTTTATGAGTGCGTGTTTGGGGTCTTACCCTTCGTATACCTGACGGAGTATTTGGGGTACGAGATTTGTCTTAGAGAATGGAACGAGATGGAAGATTGGGAATAGTAGATCTATCAACATTTGGAAAGATGTTTGGTTATCAGGCCCTAGAAGTGGTAGGCTTCAGTTTCAGAACATTAATGTACACTACTCTATTGTTTTAGATTTGATTAATGAAGATAAGGTTACCTAGAGGGAGGACGTCATTTGGAGTTTATTTGGAGATGACCAACTGCGGTAAATCTTGCTTATCTCGTTGGTTGGTTTTGCCCAGAGTGACATGCTAGTGTGGCGTGGTGATAAGATAGGTGAATGTACTACTAAGGGTGGTTACAGATGGCTTCTAGCCGTGGCACAAAATGGTTCAGTTGCTAGTCTACCCTTATTACAAAGCATATTTAGCCCTTTCTTTACAACGTTCTGGGAATTACACACCCAAACCAAAATAAAAATACATTTTTTAAAGGTATTTAATGAGTTCTTACCAACACGACAGGTGCTCACGCATCGAAGATTAGTTGTTTCTCCAGTTTTCCCAATCTGCCTTGAGGAGGAGGAATCAGTAACCCATCTGTTCCGTGATTATCGATTCTCTAGACTGGTTTTGGAAGGTTTGGAGTTGGTCATCTCATTCATACACATGCAACAAAGTATGAAACAATGGTTATTAGAAGCATTTTCACAGTTCAGTTCGAATGATTGTCGAAAGTTGTTAATCGCGTTCTGGGCTCTTTGGTATAATAGAAATAAGCTCTATCATGAAGGTCTTAGGGGTTCTATCCATGAAGTGGTTAGTTTTGTTAAAGCTTACTGGCTAGAAATGACATACTCGATGGGAAGTTCTGGATAGAAATGACATACTCGATGGGAAGTTTAGCATCTTCACGAAGGTCTGAGGGTATGAGGTGGAAACCACCGGAGGGGTAAATCGTTAAATTTAATTTTGATGCCTCTTTTGATGAGAGAAATCTTACCTCGGTCTCAAGTGTAATAGCCCGTGATAATAATGGATTGGTCATAGGATCAGTAGCACACCCATGGCGAAATGTCCCAAATCCAACGTCAACGAAGGGGAAGGCGTGTTTAGTGGCGGTCTCCTTCATAGTAGATCTTAATGTTTGTCAGATTTGTGTGGAGGGGGATAGTCTCATAGTCATCCGGCGAATCCAGTCATTGGAGGTTGATAGATTTGGAATAGGGACGATTTTGGAAGAAGTTAAACATCGAGCGATGGATTTTACATGGTGTGAGTTTGTATTCATACCTCATGATATGAACGGCGTGGCCCATGGGGTGGTGATGGAAGGGCGAAGCTTAGAAGAACTGCAATATTGGATGGAGGAAGTCCCATCAGTGTTAGAATGGTTAGTGGATAGAGAAAGACGAGGGCCCTTGACGATCGAACCGAGTCCCAATTAAGGGAGTATTTTGTGATCCGAGGAGCTCGAGAGTTTGAGATAGGATTTTTCCAGTGGTTTGGTTTAATTGCAAGATTTTGAAGATCTAGTTTCCTATGTTTTTACTACTGCCTTCAGAGTGTTGAGAGCAAGAAGATAATATGGTTCTTGGGGTGCTGGGGGGTTTGCTTTCTTTTAACGTTTGATTGGTTTTTTATTCTTTTATTTTTTGGTTTTCATTTATGGTTTTCTTTAAAACCGTGGGTGATTTTAGTAAACTGTCTGCTCTCAAATCCCAGGTGCCGTTTATGCTGCGTATAGGCAAGGGACGTGTGTATTCTTTGATGAACGGTCATCTTTATGCAAAGGCATTAGCTATTTTCTGTTAAAAAAAAATCAAATTAGAAATAATAGAAATAAGTACTACGTTTTAAAATAATTCTGATAATATAGATTTTTTAAAAATAAAAATTAACCAAATAAAAAATGAGAAATTTGTAAAGCATGAGTATTAGAGGATAAACTAGACAAATATTATGGTCGATATCAGCTTACAGACATGCAAAATAAGATTTCTTAATGTTCTATAAATAAAAAAAAATTCAATAAAAATAAATTATTAATGTGAAATTTTATAGGGTAAATAGTTAAAATAGTCACTTTTATTTACCTCACGTTACATTTTAGTTACTTATGTTTGAAATATTATGTTTTAGTCACTTATATTAACGTGTTGTAATATTTTAATCATTGAATCGTTAACGGTATAATTGGAAGCTGAGGTGACTAATTAAATCATCATTTCAGACAAAAAATTTAGGTTAAATTATATAATTGGTCCCCATATTTTTTCATGTCGTGTAATTTAATTTTTTTTCTTTTATATTCTTTTAACTTTCCTTTTTTTCTTTATTTTCCATTCTCTTTTGCTTCTCCCTCTGTTTTCCTCCTTTCTCCATCTCTTTTAATGTAATTTTTCTAGTTTTCAATTTGCTAAAACTAAAAGGGAAGAAGAAAAGAAAAAGAAAAAATAAATTGTTCAAAAAAATAAAATAGGGACTAATTTTAACAAATGGAAAACATAGAAAAAAATACGTTAAAAGAGATGAAGAAGGGAGAAAAACAGAGAGAGAAGCAAAAAAGAATGAAAAATAAAGAAAAGAAAAAAGAAAGTTAAAAAACATAAAAAAAATTAAATTGCTCAAAACGAAAAAATATAAGAAACAATTGTATAATTTAACCTAAAATTTTTGTTTGAAATGATGATTTAACGTGTCACGTCAGCTTACTATTACACCGTTAATAACAATTAATAGTTCAGTAATTAAAATATTTCAACACGTTAACATAAAAAATTAAAACGTAACATTTTAAACATAAATAACTAAAATATACCTAAAATAAAAAAATAACTATTTTAATAGTTTATCCAATTTTATTTGATGCTTCGAAAATAATTTATGACAAAGCAAACCTAGCCAATGCCAGCCAAGTCCAGCTTACAAAAACTATGGTTCTGTGGATAAATTGGAAAGAATATAAAGGGTATTTCAGTCGTTAGGTTGCAATGAGAGGTAACGAATGGGAAAAGAAAAAGATAGGCTTCCAAAAGCCAAGTTTTGCCATAAAACGGCCATTGAAGTATTTTCCTGCATTTCACTCCATACTTTCAATTTTTTGTTCTAATTCAATAATAATAAAAGACTAAAAACAGATATGCTTCCTCAATTTAAACTCGGAGGTTTATTCGAAATTTGAAAGGATTTGAATAAAAATATTAAACTCGAAAAATAGGTATGGGCAAAAAATTAGACCGGTTAAAAATATAGGTTGGGCTCGGGCTTGCACATTCAAGTCCTGAGCTCGGTTCGTTTTTAAGTTTATAATACTTTATATTATGTAATTTAGAACACATTACAAAAATAAATTTATACTAAATACATAATCCGACTCTAATATAAACATTAAAATAATATTAAGATGATTATATAAAAAAATTTAATAAATAAAAAATATATAAAATTATTAAATATTAAAATAATATAATATAAATATATATTTTTAAAAATAATATGGAAGTGTCTAAAATGAGTTTGGATTATTTTTTTGTAAATATGGACAGATTTAAGCAAAATTTTAAACTCATATTTCGGGTTGAGTTGAGTTTAGGCAAGTATAAAGCATATTAATATTAGACCCAACCCAAACTCAAACTGATCCGACCTATAAACATCTCTATATGTTACTCGCTTCTTTTTTTTTTTAAGAATTAATTGATAAATTTTAAATTTAGTTTAAACTAATCAATGCATGTAACCATCTCTGAAAATTAGGTGGAGTTCAGATTTTATTGCAGGTTCTTCAAGTTCAGTTCATAAATATTTATTTTTATACAAATTAGAAAAAAGGATGATTGATAAAGTTTAAATCCTAATTTATGAGGTACTAACGAAGGATTTAATAATTACTCTATGTTGGCAGCGACATAACACACTATAAATTTATACACTATCACCAATATTATATATAAATTTATACCCATACAATGATATAAAGATTAAAAATATTCATCACTTTAAATATAATTTAAATTTGTATCATTTTAATTACATTGACAATTTAAACTTAACTCTATTATTATAATTTCAAAAAAATTAACACAAAAATATCCTGAAATAAATAAAATTTTATCAGTAAACATTGATGAAATAATGCGATGTCATCTCATTTACCAATAAATGTACATGATAATATAATTTTAAGTATAGTTAATAAAAATATATAAATTTTTAAGTAAAATCACTCGCCATTCACGCCCTTGAGTCATCTTGTACTCTCTTCCTTCTCTCTCTCTCTCTTTCTTTCTTTTTTGGTCTTTCCTTATTGTCTATAAAAGCAAATCAATCAAAGCTCAAACAGTAGTTAATTTCCATCTCTTCAAAAACACCCATCTCTTTCTTCCTTTATTTGTTTTTCTCGTGTTTTCACCCATGGCTGACTACCCTTACACCAATTTCTTCTCAGGTTGGTTCAAGTTCAACCCTGTTCAACATTACCCATCTCCAAACCCCCCACCTCCTCCTCCACCCAATCCCCTCCAACAACCTAATTCTTTCACCCATAACTTTTATAGCAACAGTAGAAATGATCGAAGCAGTCATATTATCCCTTTCTTCCACTACCAGGCCAGCTGCTCATCATCATCACCTCCTTCGCCTCCTGTTAGGGAAGCCTTGCCACTATTGAGCTTGAGCCCCACAAGACAGAATAATGAAGATCAAGATCAGGATCAGTGTTCTTGGACCACTGCCATGGATGTAGACAACACCAAAGGGAAAGAGGAAGGTCGGCGGTTGTTCTTCACTAATACCACTGCAGCAGAAGCTGAAGATGAAACTGTTACTGTTGCACTGCATATAGGGTTACCAAGCCCTAGTGCTTCAGAGTTGGCTTCAGTTTTATCATCTTTCTCAGAGATAACCGATAAAGATGGGGATGGGGATGATTCTTCTGGGTGCGCAGTTAACAGGCTCAACAAGGGACAGTATTGGATCCCTACCCCTTCTCAGATTCTTATTGGCCCTACTCAGTTCTCTTGTCCTGTTTGCTGCAAAACCTTCAATAGATACAACAACATGCAAGTAAGCTTTCTCAGCACTTCAATTATTGCCTCCTTTACTTCCTACCTTCTCTTTTCTTTAAGCCCTTTCTTTTCTTTTCTTTTTAAAAAAAAATCATAAAAGAAGATAAATTGTATAAACAAAATACATCCATCCCCAGTCTTTCTCTTACGCTTTTTGCCTGATTGACATCTTGTTACCCATTTTCTTATACGTATATCTTCTGGTTCATTGCTTTTTGCTGCATGGTTTGTGGGTTTTGTGGTTTGAATGACCCGGATACAATCTAAGTTCGATATCTAGGACTATGAATCAGGCTTCAACCAACAATTGTTCCTTCATGCTTGCTTCTCTAATTTTAAACTTGTTTATGTTTCGTTTGTTTAAAACTTCTTTTTGAGCTCAATTCATTCTATAATGGTGTTTGAAACTCGATTTATTCAAATTAAATAAATTATTGTCAATATCATAATAAAGTAGTGGTTGAATAACTTGTTGCCATCTCAAAGATCAATGTTCAAACTTTGTTATTGTCTTCTTCATCCCCAATTTTCAACATGTGAAAAACCCATTACTTTGTTCACCAGATAGCCGGAATAAGAGAAAATGCAACGGGCACATTACTTTGTTCAACCCATAGCTAAAGGGTCTTCTTTTCTTTTGATGAAAATCATGTAAAATATTTTCTTTTAATATTTGATTTTTTGAAAAATTTTCTTTCTAATTAATTGAAAATTTACTAGTCAAACTGTACTCAAAATTCGGACATCTTTAGGGAGGAAAAGGTAGTTCAAACTGGAGTACAAAGTTAGGCATGCGTTAATGTGGTTTAAGTCATCTAATAATCTCAATTTGCAGTTTTTAATCAAATTAGTGCAAACATGGTCAGTGAAAGACTTTACATTATATTAATAAATTTACGTAATTAGTAAAAATGCTCCTATAACCCATGTTTAGGCAAAAATGGTTTGGGGAATATGTGAGGGGAGATGAAAGTAAAGGCACCGCTTGATGTGAAAAAAGAAAAAGAAAATTAGGGTTTTTGTTGACGCAATGTGTATTTTTTTTTTTTTAAAATTACAACAACTAATTAAAGCTCAAACAATTAACATGATTAATACGATTTAAATTTAATTTACATTTAAAATGATGAACATTTTTAATCCATTATATCTTTAAAATAATAAATATAATAAAACATAAAACAATAATATTATTAAATTGTTAAATATAATTGAGCACTAAAATAAAATTAATACTGATATCAATACTATCTTTCTAGTGATTGAACAACACACTCGTTGTTCTTAATGCCTATGGTACTTTGAAGTTTGTGCTTTAAAGGCAGCATAAAGCTGAAAATTTTGCACTTCCTTTTTTTTTTTTTGGTGCTGAACAAGGCAACCAATTTATCTGTTTGAACCTTCATTTCCAACAAAGCACTGCAGACATGATCAAGAAACCCCATATCTGGGAGATATCTTTTCTCCAATCTTCTACATCGAGAAACTCATCCACCTAAATTTCACAACTCAACATCGGGATGCGGTCCAAAATAGGGGTTGAGCTGAGGATTTTCTTTTGCTTCCTAAACAAAATTTATTTCCTTTTTGAGGACATAATTACAAGAATTTTTTTCTTTTTTACAAGCATATCAACAATATAGATGTTACTGACAGTGTTAGAATTCTGTATACAAGGAAAAACACTCATTTGTTTGTCTCAAGACACCAAGTTTTGCTGGCTTCTACTGATTTTTATTTTGACTGAATTGTATACAGATGCATATGTGGGGGCATGGATCTCAGTATAGGAAAGGGCCCGAATCGCTAAGGGGAACTCAACCAACCGGAATGTTAAGACTTCCTTGCTATTGTTGTGCACCAGGGTGTAGGAACAACATTGACCATCCAAGAGCGAAGCCACTCAAGGATTTTCGAACCTTGCAAACACATTACAAGAGGAAGCATGGGATCAAGCCCTTCATGTGCAGGAAATGTGGAAAGGCATTTGCTGTGAGAGGAGACTGGAGAACCCATGAGAAGAACTGCGGGAAGCTCTGGTATTGCATTTGCGGCTCCGATTTCAAGCACAAAAGATCTCTTAAAGACCACATAAAGGCTTTTGGGAATGGCCATGCTGCTTATGGCATCGATGGCCTGGAAGAAGATGATGAGCCTGCATCTGAAGTAGAACAAGATAATGACTCCATGCAGTGATTGAATAAATTTAAAAAAAAGAAGAAATGAATGAATTGTTAATTAACTATGGGTTTTATTTTCAAGGCTTCCAAAGTAAGAACTTTATATATATATATATGAATCAATTTACTTGGGGAAGTCATTTCAATATTTCTTTTTTTTTAATTTCCTTATTAATTGTAGATTGTAGGGTCGCTTAACATATGTTAAATTCATGTATATGTATCCATTTCCCTTTAAACTGGTCATTTCAGTAGTTTCTTTCCCTTTGCACTGTGCTTTTCAACCTTCTTCATCAGCATAGGCACAGTAAATAATCATAAATTGCTTTAATTCTTAATCACCAAAATGGAAAACAGAAGCTAAAACCAAGTACCCTTGTTGAAGTAATCACATTGTTGATGCACTCATTGAAAAGTAGATAATCGGAAATCTACTTTTATATAATAATGAAATGTTTTACATGGAAAACTAGCCTCAGCCTGTTAATTGTTTAAAGCATACATACATGGATTCATGCATGCATGCATACATACATATACACATATATATAAAATATTCTTTAGTTTGAATTCGAATGATCCTTATCGAAATAGAAAGCATATATCAGCACAATTTACTTTAACACATTGTTTGGGTATGGGTTCTTTTTCTTGTTTCCTGGAAGTTAGTGAAAAGGATCATGAACTAAAAGAATTTGTGTTGGGTACATTGAAAGTATATAACTAAAACTGTTAGTATGCTCGAAAAAAAAACACTGTTAGTGTTAGTGGATCATATATCAATTAAAAATAAAAATGCTTAGTAAGGACTTAAATATATATATATATATATATATAATTATATCTTAAAAAAAATGTTAAGTTCAGGTACTAAATGTTATATGGATGGATTTAGATTGACAATATATTTACTTACGGTTAGTGTAAAAATAGCGGTGAAATTAGATATTGTAACCATACTATAAGATGAAACAAAAAATAAATTAAATGCACCGCATCATACCCACCGTCCATCCAAATTCATCTTAAATTTTTTTTTGTATGTCCGATTTATTTTAATCGAAATTAGGTGATCTCAAAATAAAATAACAAACCTTATTTTGATTTATTTTAGTAGAAATTAGGTGCTCTCAAAAATAATAATTAAGGGTTGGCCAGAAATATGCTTCATTTATATTAGCAAAATTGAAACTCAACTCCATTTTTATATGAATGTCTTTTATGAACAATGAGAAGAACTAATGTTTTTTAATGGTTTATATATATACTTCTGTTTCAATTCTACCACTTTGAAACATGTAAAAATCCTATAATTTAAGAAAGTCCCAGATATAAAGGCATTCACCATAGAGCTGAATTATTAGAAGATAGGTAAACATGATGAAAAGGAGACTGTCAGTGATGTCATAGCGTAGCTACTTGGAAAGATTCAGTGATAGAACTTTTGACAAAACATGGATGGATTTGTATATCTATATAATATTTGAGCTCAGTTTACTGTAGTTTAGTTAGTTAAGAGAATAGATTAAAAAGAGAGAGAGAGAGAAAAGAGATTACAGTGAAGCATTTTGGAAATAAGAGATGACCACTTCCGCTAATTCTTACTTTTAAAGGATGAATATTAAGAGATAGACATGCATGGATAATAATAGGTGTGGGGTTTTTCTTTTCTTACTGGTAGCTTTAATAATTCAAGTTTTCCTTTTGAGATCCTCGTATGAGTCTTCGTCACTCCCACAAGTCTCACAAAGGGTAGTCATTAAAATCAGATAATTATATAAAATTTTTGAAAATATGAGAAAATACACAAATGTCAGCTTCAGATGTGTGTGTATATATAGATGTACGTATAAAGCAATCTGATGGCTGGATAACAAGACAGGTGAGTACATTTTGTTCCAAATGTAGTTGAGATAGGCTTTTCATCCTGCAAATAAATCAGCTTTATGGGGGGTGGATATGATGCCTTTTTGCTTTGGTTAGTGGAGAGATGTGTTTGTTGATGGATTGGATGGAACATATACCATAGGAGAGATTCACTGTTACTTGGAAATTCAAACCAAATGATTAGCTTTTAGTATAGAGAAAGATAAAAAGAAAGAGAGCGGTAAAAATATGATAAAAGTCATGTTATATGGATTAAAAATATTATAATTGTTGATTGAACGTAGTATAACACTTTTATTCATTGTCCTTTCTCAGAAAGAAAATTATAATTATTTTCATAGAAAAATTACATTTAATTATATTAGTTTTAATGAACTTTGAAATTCATGAATTATTATTAAGTAATATTTTTTCGTATCTTATTAATAGAAATATTAAGATATTTATACATATTGTTATAGATATTGTTACAGTACATAACATGATCTCATTATTTTGTCTTGATTTTATTTCTTTTCGTACTGATATTCTCTGTGAACTTCGAGCCTGCTAGACACGTATTTACGGAGCATGCGATCTTTTTTGTTCGGGCGATTGATATTCTGGGTGGGCTCCATACCTGTTGGAAACATGTTTAGGTGGCTTACAGGGCACACAGTCCTTTTTGTGAGCCCCTTGGGTGTATGTGAATTGAGACTGTGGTCTTTTCTAGGCTCCCGCGAACTGGATCTGCGACCCTACCTTGCGAGCTGGGTCCGCGAATCCTCCTTATGTCCACGAGTTGTGTCCCTAAACTCACCTTGTTGTCCTCTCGTAGTTCCTTTACGCTCATCCTTCCGATGGGACTTATTAGGTCACGACTCGAAAATCTAGATCCTTTTTAAGACTCGGGTTGGTGACTATCGATGTATAACAATTATAAATGATTTGAATTCATAATAATAATAATATATAAAATTACTTAGAAAAATATTATAAAATTTTTTTTATCAGAAGTCGAATTGTATTTTTTTTTTTTAAATTGATAAATTAATTCTTATATGTAGATTAAAGAGTCAATCAAGGTAATAGAGTTGCATATGCATTGGCTAAAAAAGTTCTTGGTTGGGAGATAGGTTTCTATTATTTCTTACAACCATGTGATCATGTCTTCTCTCTTGTTCATGATAACTTGGTCGAAGATGATTAGAACAACATGACTTTAATGTAATCAATTAATTTGCTTTATTTAAAAAAATAAATTAATTTTTTTAAAAATTATTCATTTTAGTATTAAAATTTGGTGGTATAAAAGTATATTATAAAATATGGATAGGGAGGGATGGAAATTGGAAATGGAATGGATATTGTGGGCAGATTTTGTTTAGAGAGAGAAAGATATGGGCAAAGCGAAAGGGATGATTGAGGGCCAAAAACTGAAACAGTGTGGAGCCCCAAACCCTATTGGTTGGCCAAATCTGCAGCATGCTCTGATGCCCCCCTACAGTGCATACACACCCTCTTCTAATGGATCGAACTGTTTCATGAAACGACATTTCAATCAGTCTTTGACCATCCCTCTCCAAAACAAGGCTTTTAAATCTCAGACCTGCAATATTTGCTGTCGTATAGTAAAATGAATGCATGTATATGTATGCAATATTTGCAAGTGTTCCCAACAACAATAATGATAATAAGGAATACTATGAGAAAATTAATGAAAAGAAAGATAAGGGACAAAATTTAGTGATTTTCCCTTTCATTCTGGACAATTTGTAGAATAAAAGCCCCTCCATTAAAGAAAAACCACAAGCTTCACTGGCCACTTTGTCAGTTGATGAGGCCCCCGGGACTTACCCTGTACTGTTCTGTCAAACTCTTCAGGTCAACCTACAGTGTTAGCTACTAAGACATTCAGAAACACTTCGCATTTATTGACATTTAACAACTTGCCCTTTTGCTGGGGCGACCAGTTCTACTATAAATCGTCCCCTCCTTGGGGCCATTCTTCTTCCCATTAGGTAATTGACCTTTCCGTCTTCTCTACGCATGATACAATATTATACATATCAGTGCCATTACCTTCTAAATTATTACGAATTCTTCTACATGATAACACAACGTGTCACCATCCACACCACCTTATTAAATGTTAAATATTTCAATTCATTCATTTATTTCTTTTATAATAATTGGATAGGATAAATTATTTGGGATTTAACGAAACTCTTCACAGCATAATACTCCAATCCATTTAAATTTTTTAAATAATGTTGAGTCTAACACTATTATTAAATATCTAATTCAATCATATTTGAAATTGTTAAATTTAAACGTTGACAATGAAGAAATATCGTAAAGAAAACGAAAAAAAAGAACAAATAAATTTTACATGAAAACTCTTTCGAAAAAAAACTATGAGCAGAGGAGAAGAAAATTCATTAATATCGAAAATCGAATGATTACAAGAAGAGATGACTATGTCTATTTATAGATTGAAAAACCTTATTCTAATAAATCTTCAATAAAAATAATGTAATAAGATTGAAATACCTTATTCTAAACAAAATAAAATAGTAGAAGTATACTTCTAAACAAATTTCACTTGTGTAGTTTCTACCGTATTGCAGGGGCTAGCCCCTACACCCCTGATTGCGACCCCAATTCAATATTATGCTTAATGGGAATCTGTGTTGGGCTATGGTCTTCAACCCCATAGATCCTTTTATTTTACCACTTATATTTTATTTTTTTTAACAAGAATTTGAGTTACAATACTCTAATAGAGTTGAATTCAATTCTTTCATTTGGGACATGTTACAAGGATTCTATTCTATTTTTTTTAAAGGGAGAGAATATGATCCAAATTTCCGTGATGAAACTTTTACACGGTTCATCCAAATAAAGTACTTATATAAGTTTATTAAAAAAATACTTATATAAGTACTTATATACGTATTCACTCGTTATGCATGTACGTGCATGATCTTTCAAAAATGATGTACTCAATTCTTCAACATATTTGAATTTTATTTCATAATAGGTACTAAATTACACGTTAATTATTTTAAATAGGGATTATTTTTTTTTTATCGTTTCATTTTTTTTGTCAATTTGATCACTCTAAAAAAGAAATTGATTAAATTAATCACTCTATTATTAAATGATAACGGAAAGGCAATTGTGCATTTTCTCACTAACTACTTTAAAATTTTGGCTTTGTTTGGATGGGTGATGTGTTTACCTCCGGTAAGGTTAAAAACAGTGGTGGGGTGTGTGTTTGGATTCAAAAGCAGCTATAGTGGTCAGATGAGGAAGTAAAATGACTATTAAGGGCATTACATACAATATAAGTTTTAAAATATTTTATTTATAGAACCCAACAAGTAGCTCTAGTGGAAAAGATAATGTTATTCATCTTAGGAGTCTCAGGTTCGAGTACCTGTGTGTGTAAGGTGTTTATGCGTTGTCAAAAGATTAAGAAAGTATAAATTACCGATACTACCATGTAATCACATAAATATATTCAAAAAAAATATTTTATTTATATAAAATTATTAAAAAACATGTGTTTGTAATTTTATTTAATAAAATAATATGCATCACAATATTGTTATAAATATTTTAATTAAATTTTTTATAATAATTTAAAATAATATGTAAATTTAATTACTTTAAATAGAGATTATTGCTATTTTTATTGCTTTATTATTATTTTTTATTAACTTGATCATCCAAAAAACGAAATTAATCACTTTATTAAACTACCGATACTACCATGTAATCATATAAATATATTCAAAAAAAATATTTTATTTATATAAAATTATTAAAAAACATGTGATTTTAATTTTATTTAATAAAATAATATGCATCACAATATTGTTATAAATATTTTAATTAAATTTTTTATAATAATTTAAAATAATATGTAAATTTAATTACTTTAAATAGAGATTATTTCTATTTTTATTGCTTTATTATTATTTTTTGTTAACTTGATCATCCAAAAAACGAAATTAATCACTTTATTATTAAATGGTAAGGATTGATAATTATGTATTTTCTCATTAATCACTTTAAAATTAAGCTAATTACTCCATTAACCATTTTAAATCAAAATTATTTTTATTTTAATAACTCAAAATATTTTCATATAAGTAAACTAGTAGTCTTCTTTATCAATTAATGACAGAGTGGTGAATAACTTGATGAATTTTTTAATGTTAACAAATTTTTTAAAATAATTAAAATAATAATAACCCCTTTTAAATTGAGTAATAGGTAGTTTAGAGCAATCTTTTTGTAAAATAAAAAATACCTACAAAAGAACACATATTCACATCGTATGCTGGTTATCAGAAGCTTATTATTCTTCTCTTTTTCCCCGTCTTAACAGCCTTTATTGCTTAAAATCCCAAGGCAACCTCTCTTGAATCTCAAATGTATATTTATTCTGATATTTTCCCGTATCTAAGTTGTTTTTTCCAACATTATTATTATAATTTAGACTCCATTTTCCAATGAATTTGCTTAGGATACCAAGCATCCTACATAAGAGTATATATAAAATATTTTATTTGGCTATGTATTCATATTCGAATACACAAAGTAGACAGCTTTGTCCCCCTTTCTCGAATCCCTACCTTTTCATCAAAATATTTTTTAATATAGGATACCAGTTTTCTCCTCTCAATATTTTAGAAAAGATATTACTATTATTATATGTTTTTTCATCTCTTCGTTTCGTGAAATTCGAGGTATATTATCTCAACAATATCATATTTTATTCTACAATTAGCATGAATTACAGGGAAATTTATAAAATTTGCATATCTAAATAAAGGTAGTATTCGATCAAGTCGAGTTGAATCAAGTCAAAAAAATTTTAAGTTAGTCGAGTTGACAAATCTTATTTTAGCAACCGAATTCAATTTGAATTTTTTTCAAATCGAGCAAAAAAATTTCGAATCGAGTTAACGAATCTTATTATTTATACTCAATCTTGCGTTTACATGGATCGATTATTTAACTAGTAAACGAGGTATAAGCTTTTATATTAATTTTGAGTAAATAAAAAAAGAAAAGTGGGACGATTCGGGAAGGAAAGTAAAATTAACGAGTAAACATTTATCAAAACGAAGTAGTTTTGCTTTTTAACTTGGTAGTTTTGACTTTAACTTTGGAAAATGTAAACATTTATCAAAACAACGTATTTTTATCTTTTTTTAATTTGGATTTTCGGATGACTCGAATTAGGGGAGAGCATTCGGTTGAATCGAGTGAAATTGTTTGAGTTAAATTAGAAAAATTAATAATGTTAAATTAAAATCTTGTTACAATATAACTATTTTCATGTTAGAGCTCATAAATTTGAAATAATATATATTTGAAAACTTTTTTAAAGCAAAATAATAGAAAAAAGATAGTTTAATCTGATAAACTTGAATAATTAATCACTTATTTAGATTCCAAAATTATTATTTTATAAAATTTTAACACACACACACACACACATATATATATATATATACTTTTAGATTTTTCAAAAAAATTTATAATTTTTAAAAAAATACAAATTTTAGAATTTTATAAATATTTTGAATTTTAAAAATTATTTTCAAGTTTTGAAAATTATTTTGATTATTTTGAAAATTCAACTCGACTTGAACTCGAAATCCGAAATAATTCGAATAACTCGATTCGATTAACTCGAAATTCGAATTTTTTTATTTTTTTGAATCGAATCGAATTTTACTCACCGCTATATCTAAATATCATTTTTGAAGTGGTTCTACTAAATTATTTGAGTAAGTGCTGATGCATCACCTCAACCAACATAAATTTACTTTGGCCTAGTTAAAATTTGCATTATTCTGCTTGTTGCCATAAAAGACAAAATTAAATAGCATTATTAGTCAAAGCACAAAATTGATCACTTTAGCCACAAAAATCTTTAAGGGAATATAAATAAAAACAAACTACTTTTTTAACAATTATTAATCAAATCTAATGCTAGTATAAATAGGGGTGAATTGTGGAAGATGACCCATGGCATTATATATAAAGTTATGGATACCAAAGAGCAAATGAAATTCACTTGTTTTTCAGTGTAATGATGAGCAATGTACCCAAAAAAACACTATTTGACCCAAAAAATATTATATGGACCAAACTGAAAGAAAGGGAATTTTGAGGTAGGTCTGACCGTCAAAGTATATGAGACAACTTTGTTTGATAAGCCCCAAAAAGTAAAAGGAAAAGAGGAGGAAATAATCTTGACTCATAATTAATCACACTCACCTTCGAAAAGGGAAGAAAATAAAATTATAGATAATTAAAATCCAAAGGGAAAAAAATAAGAGAAAATACAAAAATGCTTCTTTTGGAAACTAGCTACTGATTTATACCATAATCATTCTCCATTACGAAATAGCTTTTCTTTCAATCCTAATTATATGAGATGAAATTATATGAAATTGTGATTTTATGTAATCTTTATATCTTTTCAATAGGAGAATGACAAATTAGATTTTTCCTCTTAATTTTTAGCATTTTTAGTTGGATTTGAATTTTTTTCACGAGGAAAATGCTAAAAATCAAAAGGAAAAATCTGATTTATAATTTTCCTATTAAAAAGAAATAATGTGACGTGGAATCATAGTTTCATACCATTCCTTCTCAATTATGTATATATAACGTTTATTTATTCTCACAACAATTTAAGATTTTTAAATTAAAAAATATAAATACATTTGAACTCGCATCTTTTTAATTATTGTAATAACAAAAATACCAACTTAACTCATATTCCATTCATTTTTTAAACCCCAAAGTTTTATCATTCAATTCATGTACACATTTATATTTAATAGATTTGATTCAAATCTTTACATATCATTCTCTACATATTTCCACATTAAAACTCCTTTGTACAAAAAAAAAATCTACTTTGATTATTTCATTTCTAAATTTTTAATTGCTTTGGGGTGCAGGAGATTCTCCAAGTTGTGGTTATTTTGCATTTTAGTAGCTATGATATGATAGGGGAATATAGAACAAAAAAACTTGACGGAGAAGAAATGGGAGAGAGCAATGCATATACCTAGAAACATAAATAAAACATAGCAAATATGATAAAAGGAAAGAAAGGGAATTTAAAGAGAGAAAAAGAAAGAGCATATCAAGGCTTTTGTTTCTGCTCATGTTTAGGTCCGGAGAAAAAGGTAAGTTTGAGGTTGGTTCATGCCAATCACATCAAAATCAAAATGAGATATGTCAAATTTGTTTTTGGTGAATCTTACAATTTTTTTAATAAATTATAATAATAAAGTAAAATCTAAATAATTAATGTGATTAATACAATTCAAAATTCAAATCACATTATATTATGAATTATTAATCTAACATAACAAAAGTTGTTTAAATATAACATCGTTAACACTATTATATATGAAATAAAATTAAATTTTGAAAAAACAAAAAGAGAGAGAGAAGTATACTCATTTAGGAGCAAACTCAAAAGGACGAAACCTGAAAAAGTGCATCCAGAGAATTATAGAGATTCCATGAAAATTTTCAACTTGTTTGTGGAATAATACTTTCTTTCTTTCTTTTTTAAATCCAAACTAAAGTATACTATTTCCTTTTTTGTGTGTGTGATTAATAATAGCGCTCTACTTGATAATGTCCTGTAAAGCTAGCTTCCCAATTCCATATCAATATATGTAAAGTTTCTTTTAAAGCTAAACCTACTTTTTCAAATCCTTAGAAATCAAAATAGAAATATGAATTATTACAAATTAAATTAGTGGAAGGATGTGTCAATCATGAGAGGTCATAATTACAACCAAGAATGTTATTTGTTTTACACATTTTAGTATATGAATTAACAATAAATTAATTTTATTTGGTAATATTTAGTTATTCACATAAATTGTTTAAAGCAAAGATAAGGAATTTTTATTTTATTTATTTTAAAAATGTTTTATTTTTTATTAAAGTGTAGAGGCAAGTGTTTTTAAGTAACTGTTGAACTGTAACATTAGTGGTTACTGATCGTCTCTCGACGTACCAATGTCGGAAGTGAAAATACTACAACTAAAAATATGAGTTAAGGTATTGTCCGCAAGTATACGGGTTAAGTTGTAATATAGTTTTTATAACAAAATATTGTAGTACTCCGAGGATCGTACCCAAAGGAGGCGAGATTAAATTAAGTTTAACTTCTACGCTAATAGGTCTAGTTAGTACTTTAACTAAATTATATTAGAATTGTTCCTAAGGTGATGAGAAAAGTTATTTTTATAACTATAATAAAAATGATTGTGGAAACAAATTGAAGATTTTATCATATTAATGGACATAAGACTAACTCGCTTTAATGTTCATAATTAACTCCTAGTTCGGGTTCTATTCAATCAACTAGTCGTTAACCTAGCAGAACCTCTCGACCTTTCACTAACCTAATAAGTCGACAAGAACTACTTATCTCTTGATATCACAGTTCAAACAAAGTTGGGGTAATGTAACACCCCCGTCTAGTGAAGTCCTAGCCCCCGGTTATTGTTTTATTGAAAGTACGATATTTAGAGTAAATTCTAAGTAAGTATGAAATTAGATTTGATTAAGTATATGAATTCTATGAGTGCGCCTTTGGGCGAAGTCTGTGTTAGGCGAGCTTGGTGGCTTGGCGGACTCTTCTATAGAGTATATGCCACCCCAACTTTTAGGCGAGTTTGTTAAGTCCTTAGTTTGAAAGAACCATTTACTATATTATTATTTTATTTCTCTAGTTGCATAGTTTAGTTGGTTTGAGGAGAACTTGTTAGAATGGACTAAGTTACAGTAGATGAAAAGACTTACATTTATGATGAGAAAGTTCTTAGTCACAGGAATCGAGGAGGGTTAGTAGGATAACTAGACTTATCCACTGAGCCCAACTTCCGTGTATTTTTGTATAAAGTTAGAATTTGCTTCTTGAGCAAGTTTTTACATTTTCTTTTACTTTCATATTTTCTTTTCAAACTTTCTTTGCACTTTTCTCTTAGAAAACCTAGGACCAAAGTCCTGTTTAAAGATTTGGGTTCGCTATACTCAACCAACTTTTCGTTATTTTTGCACATGGTATGTCAATGAAACTTAGATTACCTTTCATGGTTATTTATGTGATATTAGAGTTGCATGCTTTAGGGTTAGTTTAGAGAGTGAGGAAGGAAACTTCTTGACGCTGAGTTTTCTGTATATGTTTATGAAATCTTGTTTAGATTTTTCCTGATTATGAGTTTTCTGCTAATGTTCATGAAATCTTGTTTAGATTTATGATGAAATGATCTAATAAGTTAACTATTTGTATTATAGCTTAAGACACTCTTGAGGGTTCTCGTGATAAGAGAAAAGGTCCTACTATTAATCTTGTTGCCTTTTTCTGGTAAGTTCCTTCTGACTTCCATATGTGTTTGTAATGCCTTTGTTTATGTTTTGTTTGAGGTAAGTGTTCATATTTTATAAAGATGATATGATTGCACATGAGTGATGTCTGTTCGTTGTTATAACTCTGAGTTGGTTGTCTGTGAAAATGGAGTAAGGACCTTTCTTCGTGTTTAAGCTATTACCCTTCTAATTATGGAATGAACAATATGGACTGGAAAAATGAAATAAATTCATGGCGTTGCCTTTAATGAAATGAGCATTGAACTTGTAGATAGCGATACATAAAAATGGTCGTGTAGCCTTTAGTAGGGCAAGTGTGTTGCGAACCAAATTAGCAAAGCATGACGAAGGAAAAATGAATGAAACGAATGATATGTCATGACTATGGACTTGGGTGTAACTATCATAAAGAAGGTTGTTTGCATGGTTGCATGAACGTAGTGTATAGGCGAACTGGCCAATTGGCGTATAATTTGTATGTGTTTGGTGTTCGCCAATTGGAAAATTGTGTATTCGTGTTGAGTTAGAAAGGTTTGATCTGAATAATATATTAAATAATATACAATTGATGTAATGATTGCTTCTGGAACTCACTAAGTTATTAGGCTTACTTAGTTACCTTTCCTTCTCAAGATCACTAATGAAGTAAAGGAATCACCGAAGACTATGCCAGAGGATAATCACAACCATGAAACATCTAGAATTTTTTGTATTATGCATGGCATAGGGGTGGTGTCAAGTTCCACATATTTTTGAAGAATGATGTTTTATTTTTATTTAAACTTACATTGATTTAAGTATACCATTTTGCCTAGTCTTGAATGACAAGTTGCTTACACTATATTAATTTTAAATTGTTATTTTATTTGGTTTTCGCCAAATATGGTTTTAAAGGATAGCGATTTTAAGTTAGTCATGCTCCATTCTTGGGTCCTCCTTAAGGGTCAGGTTTGGGGAGTTACAAGTTTTATATTAGATACAAGGTTTAGCCGATTCTCAAAAAGACCGAAGGACCTCTATCATGCATAGACACCTTTGGCTTAGTCTTTAATGTTGTGTACTAAGATAATACTTCTTTTGTAGTGAGAAAAGAAAATGTCTAATAGTTCAAGAGAAGTCACTGGTGAGGAGATAGAAAGCCATGTCTCCACTAAGAACGGTTTACCACTGCCAAAAATAACAACACGAGAAATGCAAGAAACACATTTAGGAATATGTTTTTCGCCATTATGACAAGTTGTTTGACCAAATCATGGGAAATGAACAAGAGCGACAACTTTAACAACCATAACTTGAAGTTTTTTGCCCGAATTTACCTACTCCACTTGCATATGTTATGGCTCCCCCTAAGGTTGATCTTGTTCGGGAGATTAGGAAAAGAGGTGCCAAGGAATTCCTTGGTGTTAAGGGAGATTACCCTACTATAACTGAGTAGTGGTTATCTCGGTTTGTAAGGTGATTAAGGAACTAAAATGTAATGACGAATATAGTCTCCTGTGCGCTATATCTTTATTTGAATGGGAAGCTTACCAATGGTGGGAAACCTTGGTTAGTATTACCCCAAAGCCAACAGTTGACTTGGATTTCTTTCTAGAGAAGTTTAGAGAGAGATATGTCAATCAAATGTTTGTTAAGCAAATGAAGAAATATTTTCTATATTTGAAACAAGCTAGAATTTCTACCTAGGAGTATAAGCGTCAATTTCTCTGGCTTAGTCGATATGCTATGAATATGTTTCTAATGGAAAAGGAGATGTGTGATGAGCTCGAATGGGAACTCAAAGATGAAATTTGTGCTTTAGTGGTAGCCTCCAAATACAAGACTTTGGCAGAGATAATGGCTAAAGCCCATAAGATGGAATCAATTATTAAGGAAAAAAGTAAGAACTTTGAGAAAGAAAGAATGAAAATAGGTAGATCAAGTCCCCTAGCTCCATTCAATTTTAAGAAACCAAAGGACCAAACTTTTTCAGCTTCAAGGAAAGATTCACAGTTCACCGGTTACAAACGTGAATGATTAACAAGCCAACTGCGTCTATGGCAAGTTCTAGTGGTTCTAAAATAGAAAAAAGGTGAATGTAAATACTATAAAAGGAGTCATGGTAGTGAGTGTCGAAAGAAATTGGGAGCCTATTTTGGCTGCATATCTAAGGACCATTTGGTTAAGGATTGTCCATCTAAGCCTAAGTTTAGCATGGAGCAATCTGTTAAAAGTCCAAAAAGGCTCTAACAAGAGAGTACATAAAAAATGGCAGTTAAGTCTAGTATAATGCAAGGATCACAAAGGAAGAATTATAGTAAGATGAGTTCTGGTGCAGCAGCTTGAGTCTATGTGATGAAGGGTAAGGAAAATACGGATCTAACTGAGGTTATAACTGGTAATTTTTCTTTTCTTGGCAATAATATATATGCTTTGATTGATCTTGGTCCTACTTATTCTTATATTTGTACTAATGTCATAAAGGGTCTTAGTCTTGAGATAAAATATTCTAAATAAATGTTTTGGCATCGAATCCATTGGCTTTTATCAAAGATGTTTTTTTGGTGGACTTGTTATTATTGAGTTTTAATGAGTTTGATGCTATTCTAGGATCAGATTGACTTATTAGGCATAATAATATGGTTGATTGTCGAACTAGAAGTGTATGCCTGGTAAAAATTGAGTGTAAAGAAATAATGATGTCTAGTAAATAGTTAGAATTGGCGAACATAATTGTTTCTGAAGTGTCTGCTAGGAAGATGATTTTTCAGGGCGTAGATTCTTATCTGGCATACGTCATGGATATGTCGAGTCTAAGAGTGAGATTAGTCAAGTGCCTATGGTAAGAGAGTTTTTGGATGTATTTCTTGAGGAATTCTTGGGAATGCCTACTGAGAAGGAGATAGAGTTTTTGATAGAGTTGGAACTAAGGATAGCACTTATATCATGTACCCCCTACAGAATGACATAACTGTAGCTTAAACAATTAAAGAAACAATTGCAAGATCTATTGAGTAAGAGTTTTATTAGGCCTAGTTTGTCACCATAGGGTGCACCAATTTTTTTTGTTAGGAAGAAGGGTGTATTTATGCGCCTGTGTATAGACTACCGTTAGTTGAACAAGTTCATGATAAAGAACAAGTACCCTTTGCCAAGGATTGAAGACTTATTTAATCAGTTAAGTGGGGTGACGGTCTTCTCTAAAATTTATCTAAGGTTAGGTTATTATCAGATAAGGATTAAAGGTGACGATGTACCTAAGACAGTCTTTTAGTCAAGGTAAGGTCACTATAAGTTTTTGGTGATGCCATTTGGGTTGATGAATGCGACAATGATAGTCATGGACTTAATGAAAATCGTATTCCATCCTTACTTGGATAATTTTTTTGTAGTCTTTATTGATGATATACTGGTCTATTCTAAGAATAAGAGTGATCATGAAGAGCATTTAAGGATTGTGTTGAGAACCCTACGTAACAATCAATATTGTATGCTAAGTTCGAAAAATGTGAGCTTTGGTTGAAAGAAGTGCACTTCTTAGGGCATGTTATTTGGACGGATGGTATTATGGTGGACACTGCTAAGGTAAAGGTAGTTCTTGAATGGAACTCGCCTAAAAATATTTTTGAAGTCCATAACATTTTAGGGTTAGTTGGGTACTATAAGAGGTTTGTGAAAGGTTTCTCAATGATAGTAACCCCTTTCACTAAGTTATTAAAAAAGAAGGAAAATTTTGTATGGAGAGATGAAAGTCAACAAAGTTTCGAGAAAATGAAGGCAATTATGATTAAAGCTCTAGTATTATCACAATCAGAGCCTGGGGTTGAATACACAATTTATACGAATGAGTCTTTGAATGGATTAGGATGTGTCCTTATGCAAAGAGGTAAGGTAATATCTTATACATCACGAAAACTGAAACCTCATGAATTACAAATAGTGCCTTCTTATCAAACTCCTCCTATTCTGTCTGATGTGTATTTGTGGGATTTTGCCATGTAATGACATTTTTTGTAATACCTTTTACCCGACCTGATCACCAAGTTCGAGTATCGAATGCCATGACAATCCAAATACCTTAATACATTTTTATTTTGATTTAATTACACACTTACACAACTTAAGCCTTCAAAACTCTTTCTGAAATCTATACACACATCATATAGTTCCAATTCTTTACAACCCAACTCTTTTAGTGGTCCAATAGATAATTACAATTTACAATTCGACGCCTCATAGATGCAGCTAATTTTAACCTTGAGGCGTGGCCTTTATGGGTGCCCCTCTATATATATGAACAACTATCACACACCACTTCACTCTAGGCGGAGTTTGGCTTAGTCCCTCTTGATTTCTAGTTCTTTACCTAACCTGCATTCAAGTAGTAATTTTATAAGTTCAGAAAAACTTAGTGAGATCTATAAATACAATTCATGTAAGACTACATGAATCTTAAGAAATTTAGATATCTAGCTAAAAAAAAAACTCCCAAAATTTCATAAGAGGATTCACAAACTTAGTTGGCAAAGCCAATGCTTGTTATTCTTTGTGTCGATTGTTGGTAGACATAAACCATGGTTTGGTCATAACCATGTTCCCTCATGGGTCTCACCCCATTTATCTCTGTTCCACATCCCTAATACTTATATTCATTTCCTCTAACTGGTGACGCTTAGCGTTTACCTAAATGATTATCGTAACTGTGGTTCCTTACTAAAGTACAGCCTCTCCCTAATATCCTCTTTTCCTTTAAGAACTAGTGCCCACATTACTACTCGATATTGACCACCTTTTTCTAGCCTGTTTCATTAAGATGCACTATTAAATCAGTGGGTTCCGACATACCATTTCCTACTCAAGTATTTCATTAAGGTTACTATTCTTGGAAGATCAACAAAATCCTTACCTTGTTTCATGTTCCTAATGAACTTCCATTTTCCACGTTTCTTTAGAGGACTTTACTGATCATTTAGCCTTGAGCTGGCATTTCCTCCCAAGAAGACTATAATCAGTCTTCCAAATCATTCAATTACCTCTTTGTCGATTAACAAAATAAATCTACATCCCATTATAGACTATTCTATATCTACTTAACAATGAGGGATCCACGAGTTCCTTAGCGGGCTCTCATTGATGTGTATTACATTTACCTCCTTATCTAAGAAGTTTTTCCCTGCTTTCATCTTACTGGGTTGAGACAGTTCTTATGCTCTACTCATCCTCGCTTATGGTGAATCCCTTTATTATCCCGCTATTTTCTTCCTAGACGTATCAAGTTCATTCGGTTTGGTGACTTATTGCCCAATCATAGCGTAAATTTTACTTGATACTTTGGTAGGTCTCTTGGTATACTAATTTTCAAACTCCACACGTATAACCTCATGTTTAGTGTCTTGGTGGAATTCCCCGTGATTAGTGTCTTGGTGGACCTTTTATGTTGCCAAGGTCGAGCCATGGTCATGCACATTATTCTCCACGTTTAATGTTCAGGTAGACTATCCTGCATTTTAAGTCTCGGTGGACTATATCATGTTTACTATCCTAGCAAACTCTATAGGTTGCCATAGCCGAGCTATGGTTTATACTTTAAACCTCTTTTGAGATGTCACCCCAAAAGACCTTACTGTCGTTATATGTTGCCCTATAGAACCTGTTGACCATCGTCTCGGTGTTGCTCTATGAAACCTAATAATCATCGTCACGTTGTCTCTCTAGTGAGCCCATTGATATCATTTGATTTCATATCTAACCTTGATTCTCGAACACCATTGTGTCTCCTTCACAAGGCTAAGTGCTTTGCACATGACCACCTTCGAACTTACTCCAATTTAAAGTATATTTTTGGCTTCCGTAACTATATGAGTTGAGTTGTAATATAGTGTTACAACAAAGTACCGAGTACTTCGAGGATCGTACCCAAGGGAGGCAAAACGCTACTAAATTTAACTCTTGCATAGAAAAAGATCTAATTAGTATTCTTTTTATGATTATAGTACGAACGAAAAATAAGGGTTTTGTTTTTTATAATAGTAATAAAAATCATAAAAGCAAAACAAAATAAATGGGAAATAAGGTAGGAGATCGATAAACTAGTTTATGGGGGATTAGTTCGCTTTGACATGATTTCTTCAATTTTCTCTTTTGAGGTTTTTGTCAATCAACTAGTCACCACCCCTACTACGATCTTCCAGTCTTCCACTAACATGATGAGTCAACAAGTACTACTTATCTTTTGACCTCACAGTTTAGATTGACTTGGGGTAAAAGTGTTCACGAATGAGTAATACCAATTTTGAGTTAATTCCCATCTAAATGACTTCCTAGGGTTGTCAAGCCCAGGGTTTGTTTCTCGTTATTCCTTTTCCAAACAATTGACCTGTTGAAAATCCCTATACAATAATTAAATCATCATACATCCATTACCTAATCCCTCATGAAGGGATTAATTCCTCATAGTTTCTTGAAACATTATAGATTCAATATCAAAAGTATGCATAAGAAATTGAATTGAAAATATAATTGAAAAGAAACTCAAATATTTGTATTATAATCTATAGGGACGAATCCACAAGCATTTATATGAATCTTACAAATCTCATTTCCGTAAAACAAGAATAAAAGCAACTAAAACCTAAAGAAAAGAAAGCAACTAAACCTAAATTATAAGAAGGAAATGATTCTAAGAGAAAGGTGTGTAAAACTAAGTGCTCAATGGGCCTATTTATAGCATTAATATGGCAGTTTTCTTTAGCCTTAGGTCAACTACCATTCTTCAAGTTTATGTTACGTTGTGAAGACCAAAATGCCCCTCACTGGTGTATTTCCGTGTTTAAGAGTCATGTTGCGACACACATGATCCGTGTCGTAACATAAAAGGCATTATACTCCTTTGGTGTGATTTCCAACGTTGACGCAACATCCTATGCTTATGTCATGACATAGAAGACAGCTTCAGGATTCTTTGATTCTGGTCCCTATATTGTGACATCGCTTGTCTCATATCGTGACATAGTGATTAGGCCTTAATCGGCCCTAAAGTCAATAAAAGACTCCTTTTCATACCTTTTACACATTTTATTCACTAAATCGAAACTGAAGTAAATCCTAAGTAAAACCTAAAAAAATGCCTAATTTCAAGCTCCTAAAGTGTGAAAACTAGTTTAATTTGCTAGGTTGAATTACGACAAATCAAATTCCGCCACACTTACTTCATTGCTTGTCCTCAAGCAAATAAGAGCAAAAATAACGAAAAAGAACATAAGAACTTGGCCACATATCATACAAGTACTAGATTCGAAACATGTATCTTAGACATTTCATATTTTCTAATAATTTCAACATGATAAACAAGCAATCTTACCACTTTTGATTAAGACATCTAAGTTTAGTAAGTTACAAAAGATACAAATGTAAAGATCTTATCTATAAAACTCTATCAATGTCTAATATAAGTACTTTAATTATCCTTGCACAATTTAAATAGCTGTTATGAGATTGTTTAACACCATATTCATTCATGCATATATTTATTTCAATTACATAGGTCTTTTCGGCTTGTAACGTTCTAAGGCTTTAGGATAGGTATGAATTTCAAAAGAATGGTAAGCATCAAGAGGTTACAAACATGAAAACAGTTTGGCACATTGCATTGTTCCCTATTCTTCCCTTTAGTATTCCTTTTCCCGCTCACCGCCTTATCTCCACTTCTCTCACCTTTCTTATCTCTCCATTTAGGAAATCTCATCATGGTATAAACGCTTTAGCTAGCATACGAGTATTTATACATTTTTGAACGAGTTTTCTTTTATCCTTGTGACTTTGTTACGTTTCATTCTTTTTCTCACTCAAGAATGGTTTTTCATTTTTCATACATTTCTACTTGCCTTTTTTTTTTCTTTTTGGATTTTTTTCTTATTTCACAATTTTGGTTACTTTAAAGTTCATATACCACATTGATTTTTCCAATTTCACTCTTATTCTTACAAAATCCACCTTGATGTATCTACTTACCCTCAATACATATGGCCATACGGTTATAATCGTGTAATTCAGGACCAAAGAAAAGGATAAACACAAATTGATAATTCTTTTCAGGTTTTATGATTTGTAATACTGTTCATCAAGAAGGGTCAATAGGCTCGAACATTGGTACTAATAGGCAAAATCATAATAGCTTTTCTTTTTGGCTTTAAGTGTTTCCAAATAATGACTTAGGTCATCGCTGAATATCTTAATATGCATAAACTTCAATTTAATTATAGAATCCCAAATGCACTATTTGTCATATATATTGACATGGTTGTTTCCATATATTACTCATCTCATTTGGTACAGATAATACCTCATCATCTATTTTTAGTGTAACATATAAAACTTTAGAAGTATCATGCTCAAAAATTTAAAAATCACTTATCATCAAGATAAATTTATTCTAAAATACAAGCAACCTATGTACATGCTCCTAATCAATCAATTGTATTTCTAAAAGCTTAATGAAACAAAAAAATGAACTAAAAAGGACAAATTTCTATGTTACACCCACACTTTAGAAAGGACATTGTCCTCAATGTGTATCCCTTAAAAAGTAAGAAAAGAAGTTACCCGATTGATTGTGAATGACTTTTTAACTCTTGGTGGGTTCTTCCTCCTCTTATCGTGGCTAGCTCCAATTTGTCATGTTTTCTTTGTATGGGGTTCCCTACATAAAATAGAAATAAGCATAAGAAAAAGAAATCTACGTTACTCTTACTCCTACTAGTAAATAAGTCCTCAAAAGAAAATTATCCAAATATTACAATCCTTTAAAATAAAGTCTTAAATTAAAAATATTCAATCCTCCTCCATTTCATCATCTTCTACATTGCTTTCCTTATCATTCTCAATCTCTTCGTCATCACGTTCTTCTATTTTTGGTCCAAACATATCAAGTGTGTAGTTAGGGACTCAAATATTGTTTTTCAAAGCAAATTCTTGAAACAATGGTCCTAATTCTTGCATCTGCTGGATCATCTAATCCAGTTTTGGATGACTTCCCTCTCTAACCTCCTGTTGGGCTACTGCCAACCTTTGTGATGAAGTCGATGTGGTGTCGCTTCTCTTTGTCTCTTCTTCCCTTTCTTGATCTGCTTAGCACGAAGCACTATGTATTGTTGGAAGAGAGTATCACCGATGATACTCCTAGACGGCTTCAACGATTGTTCAGTGGATGTCATGGGTACTCTTGCCCTTTTGCACAAAGCTGTCATTAGATGGGGAAAGAATATACCTACTATTTGGCCACCTACACACTTACTCATGTTCTGGTGGATCCATTTGACGATACAAACCTGTTTTTCTGTAAATAGCAAATAACAATACTGCTAAAAAAATATTGACATTAGAGACATTCAAAGCAGGTACAATGAGTGTGCATACAAATTGAATCCACATATTTGCCTCAGGAAACATGATTACTTGATTAAAAGAAGTTGGGATATTAGTGCCAGGCCGATATTTCTATTCACCCCTGCCCTCAATGAAACAATTTATCACATTGTACATATCTATGTCATTAAAATATTCTAAATCAATTTGGTCTAAGAAATCTTGTTCATAGTATGGAGCATTGATGTCATTAATCCCTCTTAATACTATCGTATCCCATGTTGAATCATTAGTGGTCTTAGATATATAATCCTGTAATGAAGAATACAATTCCCATATATGATATCGAACTAGTGGCCATATTTCTTTACAATTCACCATCAATGGGTCAAAGCCCCTCTCTTGAATGAATATTTTTCATTGGCGTTCATTAAAATTTTTTTTCAACGTTCTCATTCAGAAATCCAGAAAGAGTTGGACTCATTGATGGTTCCGTCTCATTAATACGTCTAACTTTCCTAGGAGGCATTATGCGCAAGTATGAGAGAGAGTATCGAGATTAGGAACCCTTAACTTAAGTTGGTGAAGATTCCTTTGGCTTCTTCACAAGGTGTTTGTCCTTGATCCTTTGAAACGAGATTGAAAAAATCTAAAGAAAAGAGAAAGAGTAAATAATGTAAAAAAGTTTAGGATTTAAGAGGTTTTGAGAGGTTAAAGATGAGTTTAAGAAGTACTATAGACTTAATAACATATTAAATTAATGGAATTTAGGGTTTAGGAGTGTTTAAAATTGATAAAAATTTAAGGGTTGGCTGTCAAGTTGACCCTACAAAAATTACAGTTGGCATCGCGACATAGGGATCTCATGCCGCGACATGCCTTTCAGTCTTTCTTTTTCATGACGTTGGGACTCTGTGTCATGACATCTTCATCAGTTTCAGATTTTTCCAATCTGCTACCTCCATTGCGACATGGAGAACGGTGTGTCGCGACATAACCCTATTTATTGCTACCTATACTATAAAAGAAAAATCGTGAGAAATATTTATAATAATATATAGAAGAGAAATTACTGTATCCACCATCATGTTTTGTTGCCGGACTCATCCAACAATCTTACCCTCATTGGTTTTCTTAGAGTTTTTTAGCATTCATCCACCTTTCATCATGTCATTCCACCCTTTTCAACCTATCCCTCTCTTTAAATCAATTTATGTGTTCTTTATTTATGAAGGGAATCTTGCAGTTTACAACAGATAGCATATGACATCGTTCCATTCTCTCATCATTTCTGTCTAGCTTATCTCCACATTTAAAAGTTTCTATCTCAACGTTGATCTTCATAGTTAACTCGTTTGTGTTTAGATTAATGATGGATCGAGATGTGACTAGAAAGGGCTTTCCTAGTATAATAGGTATATCCTTATCTTCCTCGAAGTCCAAAACCATAAAATCTGTGGGAATAATTCGTAAGGATAATATGTCAGTCAATTGTAGGGTTACTTGTGTATTTCTAAGATCTCTGGATCCAAGTTTCTCAAAGACGGAGAGAGGCATCAAATTTATGCTTGCTCCAAGATCGTTGATTGCGTCTGTAACATCACAGTAGTTGTGCAAGCGGACACACATCGATGCAAGTATAGTTGACAAAACAATTCTATCGGATATCTATCCCACGAGGAATGATTTCTTGATGTTCAACTGTCGAAGCAACTAATACTAAAATTAGATGAAATGTGAGTAAATATGTCAGTGCAATTAAGTTAGATTTGCCCACTAAAATACCCAAAATTGTCAATGTAATAAAAGTTAATTGTCAGTGCAACTGAAAGTAAATCAAATTGTTGTTGAAGTGTTAAGGATTTAAAATGCATAAAAGTAAATGGTGATCAAGTGCGAATAACTAGAGTGGATTGCTAACTTTGCTAACTCGTAATGCTAGATGTGTCGACAAGGTATTGTATAGATGAATTGTCGCAGCACTGAGGTTCCAATGAAATCTTACCAACTACAACTCTCTGTTTAATAGAGACTCAAGTACCCACAATTACCCCATCTCTTGATGTGAGCAAAGTTGTGCACTTAAGAACAAGTGATAGAATCTCTTCTAATCCCAAGTAGCTCTCGCCTAACTTGCTTGTTAACTCAACTTGTCACCGCATCTTTCGATGTTGGTAGAGTGCACTTTCACTCTCATGTTTAATGCAATTGAATTCAAGAATAAATAGATGAGAAAGATTAGTAAGAATCAACGTAATCTAACACTGAAAGATATTTTCATATTCTTTCAATTGTCAATAATAATTCATCAACATAAAGAAAGGGGTCAACAAATACATCGAAGCTTACTATCCTTAGGCCACTAGGACTATTCCTTAACCACTCCTCTTGTGCCTACACCAAGCACTCCTCGTCAGTAGTTGTTGCACGTCTGCTCAGTTAGCTTACCAATCTCCAATAAAACTTCAAAAACACAAAGTAATTACAAATCTAATTCCTTCCCTCTTGATATTTTCTTCATCTTCTTTCCTCTATTTATAGGCTTTCAAAATTGCAGATTTCCTCCATTCTCAGATCCAACTACATTGTACAGCTGTAAAAGTTTGTTATTGACAGCTATGCAGATCTGATTTGTTTACTGGACTGTTGCAGAATGTCGACACAAATTATATTTTAATTTGCGGCAACAATTCATCAGCAGAATGTCGTCGCATTACTGTTCATATCTTCTCAGATCCAGATCTTATTGTAGCTATCAAAGTTAGTTAAATTCC
The DNA here is from genome assembly GCA_039519145.1 of Kokia cookei. Lineage (NCBI taxonomy): Eukaryota > Viridiplantae > Streptophyta > Magnoliopsida > Malvales > Malvaceae > Kokia > Kokia cookei. Next base: position 24,053,628 of record CM076900.1, read on the forward strand.
AGCTGTGCACTCACGCAAATCTGATGTGATCTTTATAAATCTACAGATTGTCGCCGCATCTCTGGTCCCGATCTGAAATCTTTAATTGCAGCAAAAACGTATGAAATTCCTGCGCTAGTGCTTCCGATGTGCTTGTGGCTTGAATTCACTCAAACAAAGTAAAGATTTCTATGCGTCGACATCTCTGGCCGCTTTTCCAAGCTATACTTGTGGCTGCATCTTTAACTCCTTTCTAGCATCAATCTACTGAGATGGATCCCTGCACTAACATTTTTAAGACAAATATATATGCTGCATGTGGCGACATTAGTGCATAAAAAGAGATAAAATAACAAGAATGTAAACCAAACAACAATGAGTTAGAAAATAAAAAAACTAAGTATGTAATGCCTATTATGCATGCTAAATATGCTACAAAAGAGATAATTAATACACAAATTTAGGGAGAAAATAAGTGTTTTTTCTAATGTTATCATACCCCCAAACTTAAGTTTTTACTTGTCCTCAAGTAAACAAAATTGAGCAAAGTCACAATCAAACATGTCACCACAATCATTATTCTCGCAACTTGAATTTCCTGAAATCCTAATACACAAATTATATTCATATGATAGAATAATATGCCGACAATTTATAGGCATGAATCATTAAAACTGCAACTTCATTAATGTTAGTATTATGCATTGAATCTTAATCTTTACTAAACCAATACAACATTTATAGCAAACATTTTTTTCTTGTCTTTTCTCTTTTCTTTTTCTCATTTTCCTTTTTCAAGTGACTGAGAGATATCATTGCATTGCTCTATCTTTATTCCTAGGTAGTTATGATTGGATGCAACAAACCCCAAGAGGTATGTAATTGCACTGACACACACTCTTGCAGTGATAGCCTTTGGCTAGATGATTTTTCTAAAATCTGAGTGGAGTGTTCTCCCTTGAAAAGTCACATTGCATTCACATTGGAGTATCTTTTATTAATACAATGTCGCTGCAATTGGTCAGTTAGTTTAAGATTCAAACATTAATACTATCTATTCATTATTGAAGCAATTCCAATGATTCATTCAAAAAAATAGAAGACAAACTATTCATTCAAATTCATCCAATTTACACATCATCATCCCAAGCAATTCAAGAATAACGCATAAAATTAAAAATTTGTGGTCACATTTTTGTTAAAACTTTGCATACTTTTCATTAAACTAAAGAAACAAGTAAATTTTCAAAAATGAATGTGGGTGCAATTGCATTTCCATTTCACACAAATTCCCCTCAAACTTAAAGTGTGCATTGTCCCCAATGCACTGACATTAATAAATATATATATGGAAATGTAATGACTATGTAAATGCAACAATAATAAAAATGCAATGACATTAATAGTGTAAGGACAATTATACTATAGCTACATGACATGAATGAAAACTAAACTAAGTGCTAAAAATAAAAATAACTCAATGTGCTGCAACCGAAGATGTGACTGCATTGGTCTTCTTCTTCTTGTGCTTCCATTCCTCCTTGCGTTGCTTCTTGTCTTTGGTGCACTTCCTCCTTCGTTCTATTGGCTTGGCCGGACCTATGGATTGCTCCTCAACAGCAGGCATCACAGCCTCCGTATGACTCACTTCAACTGGCGCCAAATCATCAAATGATGCATCCACAAGTTCAGGTGCTTTACAAATTCCTCAGTCGAATTTGTTGCGACATTAGGTCATTCTCTTTTTTCTTCTTTTACTTTTGTTTGAGCTTCACATGATCTGTTCACTGCTCCTCAATTTCTATCTCTACTCTGGCATCATCAACTATTTCATTCGTTGATCTAGTATAGACCACTATCGCCCTAAGGTTTTCATCAACAGCTTCCGCCTAACTCGCTCCACCTTGCACCAAGCCTTCATTTATTGCACCCACAACTTCAAGTGCAGGGACAAATTTCTCAGCTAAATTTGCCTCAACATCTATTTTTTCATCTTTTTCTTCCTGCACATGAACTTCGTCCATTTTCAGCATTAAGTCAGTAGGTGTAGTACAGCTGTACAAATTTGCATTGACAATGGAATCCTAATGCCGACAATAGTGTTTACTTATTCCTCAATTGGTGCAGACACAATTTGTGTTTCTTCTTCTTCAAGTACTTCGTACTCTTTTATTCTTCTCACGGTCCCAAAAAATTTCCACTGTTTCTTGCATTTATTTTCAATTCCATAACTTCTTAATTATGGATATAGGCATCAAAATTATGCATTTAGCAACTGCAAAGTTTTGCTGCTTTCGCTCCCCAACAGTGCTTCATTATTGGGCCTTGTACTCTCATCTTCCTCCACCTTCACCTGCATCTAGAAACATGTACCAACAGACATGGTTTGCTACAACAAAGGGTAAAATGTATATATTCTGCCAGTTTAAGCACAACATAGCCCCAATGACAAAAACACATAAAAACAATACAAATGTTATAACAAATTTACTTGAAAACAGACAAAATGCTCTAGCAAGAATATGTAATATAACTCTTTATCAAGAGTTATCACACCCCAAACCTGAACTTTTGCTTGTCCTCATGTAAAATATGTTGATTGTATGCATCAAAACACAAAGATTAGAGCCTTGACATTTTTCGTAAAAATTTTGCTTCAGCATTCCAGTATACATATATTTTAGTTCTCAACAACCTTTATGCTTGCAACATTCTGTAGCAGCATTGTAGAATAATGCAAAAAATTCAGTGTATAAATTTCAAATTCACATGCAATTTGTTTTAAAGCAAATAATTTCCTAAAAACTTGTTTATTTTTTCAGCTAAGTTTATCACTTTATGTAGGCATTTTATTTTGGTCTTAAGGAATTCATCTTGTCATGCAAAGTTATACTTGGCAACTATAGTAGAGCAAACACTTAATTTCCATGCCAATAATTACATCACAATCTGAATTTACATTCATGCAATTTAAAGTTTTCAACTGAAAAGATGGGTGGAGCAAACAACTACCTTCTTAGCCTACTCTTCTTTTTGCTCAACGAAGTGTTCCTAAAAAAATATTTTTCTTTTTACAAATTTTTCTCGTAACAATTTTTCTTTCTTTTATTTTCTTTTTAAACAATCATACTCAAACATGTTCTTTCCTCATCAACAATACAATGGGGCAAACAAAGTATTGCTGACTATCGCGTGTAAAATAATATTGCAAACGCAAATGTGCAAGTGTACACAATGCAAGTAATAAAGTGATAAGTAAAGTATCGATCCCACAGTGAAATTGGTATTCGGTAGGTATTATTAAACTATTGACAAAAGAATTTATGCATTCAAAGTAAAATGTAATAACAAGATAGAATGTGTTTGCAAAGTGTGTGTCATAACAAAATGCAAAACAATAAAGTTGATCAAGATTTCCAAGCAAAGCACCAAATCTACTAAGTACTTATCAAGCTCAGCAGAGATAGGTGGCAAAATCTTTAGCACAAGACAAAGTTGTAACCTATAAATTTGGAATATTGTAGATCCAAGTTCTAGATCTATGAATGCCTTGACAAATATTTGCTTCAACAAAATTATCTTAGAATGACGTAAACAATGATGTGCTTGTTTAATGCAACAACTTTTTACAACAAACACACATTATATTCCTATAACATGCTTCTACCAACAAAACTTATCTCATTCTTAATGAACACAACCTTAATGAAAGCATCTCTTAAGTGTTACTACATATATCTTCCAATATATGCTCATTACATTGATTTATGCTCCAACAAATCCATCCCACTGTAGGTCAAGATTATGCCCAAGAAAAACAAGAGCTTATTCCTAAGATTGTCAGCATGTAGAATGATCAACAATTGATTCACAAATCAATGAAGACATTTAATAGAATGATATTGGTATTTCATTCATAAACATAAAACAAAATTTAAGCAATATTCATCCCTTAACAAATAATTGTAAGGGCACAAATTCGTTTATCACACAAATTTAACAAATAGATTCAAAGATAAAGTGTACTCCTTGTTTGAGACACAAAAAGAACATCAGACCCGCATTCTCGATTCTGCTTTGCTTCGCCATAGCAACATATCTTTGCTTTTGTGGTTTTGCTACAACAAAGTCAAGCTCTGCTCCCAGCAACGATTCACAACTTTGCCTCTACACCTTGGATCCGACGTGTGACTCTCCCAATTTCCCTCATTCTGAATTCTAATGCAACAACACTCAAGGTTTGCTTTGGCCACACAACTCACGTTGTCAGATCCGCTTTTCTAAGGGTTTTAGAGCCTCATTGAGATTCTAGTGCAGACCACAAATAAATCAAGCTTGCTTCAGCAAAATCTTGCGCGCCTAGTACTGCCAAAGCATTTAGCAGCTACAAAGTTTTGCTGCTTTCTCTCCCCAACAGTGCTTCATTATTGGGCCTTGTACTCTCATCTTCCTCCAACTTCACCTGCATCTAGAAACATGTACCAACAAGCGTAGTCTGTTACAACAAAAAGGTAAAATGTATATATTCTGTCAGTTTAAGAGAACACAATTCCAATGACAAAAAAAACACATAAAAACACTACAAATGTCATAACAAATTTACTTGAAAACAGACAAAATGCTATAGCAAGAGTATGTCATATAACTCTTTTTCAAGAGTTATCAAGTAGGTATCGATATTTTGCCTTGTTTTGAACAAGAATAATATTTTAATTAATTTCAAACGCTTTTGATGATCCGTTAATAATCCGGTATGCTTGTTTTAATAATTTTTGGTTTAAATAAGATAAAATATTATGTATAAATGCAAAAATTGTATAGTGTCCAACTACATCGCTTTGGCACCGTAGCATTTATGCTAGTTCTACAATCTCATTTCTAGAATGAAAATACAAAGTAAAAACTGAAAAGCTAGTAAAATGGTGTCCCTATACCTAGTGCTTAAGGTCCTATTAATAGCCTTGGCCGACGATTTTGATCAACCCTAGGTTAGTTCCCGTCCTTCATGTTTAAGTTGCATTGTAAAGATTGAAACCCCATTCACTTAGTGTAGAGTTGCGTTCAGGGGTCGATGTCGCAACACACTAGGTTCTGTGTCGCGACAAAGTAGACAGTCTCCTTCATCTTCACTATTGGTCCCTTTGTTGGGACATAGAGCTTCCTATGTCGTGACGAAGTGATCAATTTCACTTTTGCTCAGCTGCTAATGGTCTCCTGCACACTCATGAATTAGGTTAGCTAATCTTTAGGTCTCATTTGTTCTTAAAGGTAATAAAATAACCTTTTAGCACAATTTATTCAAAAGATAAAGACTGAGTTAAAATCTATAAAAACATAAAGAAAATACTTGATTTCAAGGTCTTCAAATGTGAAACTAGTTCAATTTGCTAGGTATAAAATCGACAGATCAAACTCCTCACACTTAAGTCTTTGCGTGTCCTCAAGCAAACAAAACAAGAAAAAACAAAAGAAGGAAATAAAAGAAAAGCAAAGAAACTTGAATCTGTAGTATACAAAGATTAGATTTTCAACATCTAATCTAGGTATTATGTATTCCTTTAATAATTCTAACATGATGATCGAGCAATTTTACCATTTTTAGTTAGAAACAAAACTAGTTCAGTAGGTTACAAGAAATACAAATATCAAAATTTTATTAATATAGATCCATCAATGTCTAATATAAGTACTTTGATTATCCTAGCATGATACAAATAGTTATCATGAGATCGTACAATTATCATATCTAGTCAAGCATAGAGTTTGTTTAAGTCACATAGGGCTTTTAGGCTTGTAATGTGTTGAGGCTTAGGATAGGTATGGAGCTAAAAGAACAATTAAGCTCAAAGGTTACAAACACAAAATTGTTTGGTACATTGTATTTTTCCTTATTTCTTCCCTTTAATGTCCCATTCCATCTCAGCGCCTTATTTCTCCTTCTCTCACCTTCATTTTCTCTCCAATTTAGGAAACCATAATATAAACCAATCTCTCTAGCTAGGTTATGTGTATTATTTTGTTTCTTGAGTAAGATTCTCTTTTTCTTATTTTTGGTGAGTTTATGATTTTGTCACTTTTCTTATGCTTTCTTACTCATGATTTTGTCACTTTAAGATTCTCTTTTTCTTATTTTTTTCTTTTTTACTATTATTCTCTTTTTGGCTAAACTAAATGTCATACATTATATTGATTTTCCCTATTTCTCTCTTTGTTTTATAACCTCCACCATAATATGACTACTTACCATATGGTCATACGTCTATTTTCATGCAAAACATGTGTAACACCCCAAAACCTGACACCGTCGTCGATTAGAGTCTTGAGGGTTTCAAACCGTTCACAAAAGATAACAAATAATAGTCTATCCTTTATTTTAATTAAGTTACATTCCCATACCTCAACAATTACAAAATCACGTCATTATTCATGCAATAATTGTCGAGCTTACAAAATCACGTCATTATTCATGCAATAATGTCATCTTTTTTAAAATATGAGGGACTTCTACCAGTACCTGTTGGACAAATATCGGTAGAAGTCAAGTTAGTAAGCTTTCAAAACTAACTACAGATTCCTACCGATAGAAGTGACGGTTCTACCAATACAAGTATGGTTACTATCGTTACAACCTACACTTTTATCGATACAAGTTCTAAAGAGCTAGGTAAGTTTCCCTTACAACTTCTATTGGTACAAGTATTCAGACACTACTGATACTACTTCGAATTTAACTATCGATACTTTGATGATTTATACCGAAATAATGCAACATGAGTTCTACTGAAACAAGTATGCAGATTTCAAATAAACACATAAATTTCTAAGTTTGCAAAATAGTCTACATCATTTGCCAATTTCTCAAATCATACTACATAGACATTTTTTTTCATATTGGTATTTAATTATCATATAACAACAAAGGTACTTTCAAGAACGTACATCAAGATATTACCATTCTACTTAAACATTTATACCAAAACATTTCAAGTAACACAACCCTAATACATGTCATATATGCCAATTGATATGAAGGAGTACCGAATGAGCTCTCAGGATAGTGTGATTTCTTAGAGGTGATCCAATCTTTATATAGAAAAATAAAATCTACAAACCAACAACAATTTCACAGGTAAGTCTTCAAAGCTTAGTAAGTTCGTAGAGCAATAACTTATAGAATAACTTATTCGGTTACGAAAAGAGTAAATATCATCTTTGTTATCTCATGACATTAGCTTCCAGTTGATCTCTTCGAGTCTTTCAGAATTTAGCTTATACGAATCCAGATAGAGTTTAGCTCTTACGAGCCTAGAATCAAAATTTTGATCGATTTATGATCCTGCTGGCAAAAGCTGATGAGAATCCGCAACATATGCAAGACCTCAGCCATCACTACGGTCAATATCACCTGCTCACGATGCTACTTACACAAGTTGATGAGAATCCGCAACATATGCGAGACCTCGGCCATCGCTACGGTCTATATCACCCGCTCACAATGCTTCTCACACAAGCTGATGAGAATCCGCAACATATGCGAAATCTCAACCATCATACGGGTTCATATAATCAGAATCTAGTATTCCCGCTCATGATGCTTAATAACATTAGAAATGACACCTATTTTCTCCTTAAATATGTGTATTAATTGTCTCTTTTTAGCATATTTAGCATGCATGATAAACATTTCATACTTAGTATTTATATTCTCTAACTCATTTTTGGTTGGCTTAAATTCTCGTTATTTTATCTCTTCTATGCACTAATATCGGCGTATGCAGAATATGTTCACAATTGTCAGCGCAGCGATCCATCTTAGAAGATCGATGCTAGAAAGAATCTAAAGATGCAGCAACAAGTTAGCTTGAATTACAGCCATAGATGTCACCGCATAGAAACCTTTACTTTGTATGGGTGAATTCATGTTGCAAACACACCTGGAAGCACCAGAACAAGGGAAGAACACGTTGTCACCGCAATTAAAGGTTCCAAATTGCACCCAGCAATGTCGCGATGACCTACAGATTTGTGAAGAACACACCAGATCTGCGTGAGTGTACAACTGGATTTTAACAAACTTTAACAGCTACCAAAGGAGTTATATCTGAGAGGAAATGAGATATAAAATTCTTGAAGACTATAAATAGAGGAAAGAAGAAGGAGAAGGATTTCAAGAGGTGAAGGAATTAATTCTGCAAATACTTTGAGTTTTTGAAGCTTTATGCTGGAGTTGGGTGAGCTGATCGATCAGCTGAGCAACAACATCTGACAAGAAGTGCTTGGTGCGATACAAGAGGAGTGATTAAGAGATAATCCTTGTAGCCTAGGGATAGTATGCTTCGATTTATTTGTTAATCCCTCTTTGAATGCTGATGAATTATTATTAGCAGTTGATTGTATATGAGAATATCTTTCAATGTTAGATTACTTTGATTCATACTTAATTCTTCTCATCTGTTTATTCTTGGATTCAACTGTTTGACCACAAGAGTGTAATTGCAATCTACCGACACTGAGAGGTGCGGTGACAAGTTGAATTAACAAGCAAGTCAGCGAGAGTTGCTTGAGACTAGAAGGGATTCTATCACTTGTGCTTAGGTGTGAAGAAATGCCAACACTGAGAGGTGTGGTACTTTGAGTTTTTGAAGATTTATGCTGGAGTCCGGCGAGCTGATCGATCAGGCGAGCAACAACTTCTGACGAGAAGTGCTTGGTACGATACAAGAGGAGTGGTTAAGAGATAATCCTAGTAGCTTAGGGATAGTATGCTTCGATTTATTTGTTAATCCCTCTTTGAATGCTGATGAATTATTATTGATAGTTGATTGTATTTGAGAATATCTTTCAATGTTAGATTACTTTGATTCATACTTAATTCTTCTCATCTATTTATTCTTGGATTCAACTATTTGACCATGAAAGTGTAATTGCAGTCTACCGACACTGAGAGGTATAGTGACAAGTTGAATTAACAAGCAAGTCAGTGAGAGTTGCTTGAGACTAGAAGGGATTCTGTCACTTGTTCTAAGGTGTGAAGCAATGCCAGCACTGAAAGGTGTGGTTACTTGTGAGTGCTTGAGTCTTGATTAAACAGAGAGTTGTTATTGGTATGATTTCATTGGAAACTTATTGCGGAGACAATTCATCTACACTATACCTTGTCGACACATCTAGCATTGCTACTTAGTAAAATCAATAATCCACTCCAATCCTTTACACTTGATCACACTTTTTACTTCTATGCATTTCAATTCTCCAAAGTTTAACAACAATTTGATTTACTTTTAGTTGCTCTGACAATTAACTTTTATAATTACATTGACAACTTTGACTATTTTAACTATGTAGTTCTGATTTAATTGTTCTAACATCCTTACTAGCATTTTCTCTAATCTTAGCTTTAGTTGCTTCGACTGTTTAAACATCAAGAACTCCTTCCTCGTGGGATCAATATTCGATAAAACCAATCTATCAATTATACTTGCATTTACGTGTGTCCGCTTGAATAATTGTTGTGACATTACAAGCTGATCAATGCTGCTCACACAAGCTGTCAAGAATCCATAACATTTGCAGGATCACAGCCATCGCGTCGATTCAGATCTCCAGCTCAAAGCCTGACAACTCATTACATCATTCATTTCTCAACTTCCTAAATTATTAAACATACTTTAATTTGTTACAATGACAAAGAATGTATGAAAGAAAGAATTATTACATTGTAAAAATTATAGTACGAACTTACAGGATTAATTTGTAGTAATGGCTCAAGTACAAGGACTACCCGCTAGTAAGACATCCAAGACTAGCTCCTAAAATTGTATAGCCCGTAATGACATGTCCTTTGTGTCCCAATTATTCAAGAAGTTCATATGTATCATATACCATGTCCATTTAAATTAACTTTCATCACATTATACCATTTCGAGCACACAACCATATAATCCTTAAACATAATATCGAATTAACGAACAATGACATTTAGTGCAATTTACTAATTGCCATATATCAACCGAATTAATTCATTCGTAACATAAATAATAACTAACACAACACATAATCATTTAAGCATTTTGTTGTCACCTGAATTAAACTATATCATTTCGTTACTTCCAATCATGCCCCTCAATACATTTCATTTCAATTTGATTCAATTCCACAAATTTAATATTTACTAAGCAAATAAATTTAAATACAACATACTTAAATTATTTCAATAATTCACAAATAGAAACTAAATCAATTACTTTACCGTACAAACTTATTGGACTGATTTGTTGTAATTGTCAAAGTACAGGGACTACTTTGCTACTTTATCTTTTCCTCGGTTATCAACACGTTATTGATCTACCAATAATAATTTTATTTGATTAACTAATTACAACATTAAAAATTAACTCATTTTATCCAATTAAGTAAGTTTTGATATTTTACAAAAATTACCCCAATATTTCAATTTTATTCAATTAAGTCCCAAAGCCTTAAACATGCAAATTAACCATTTTATTTCAATTTTTAGCTTAGCCGGATGTTTAGGTGCCTTTGTACAGCCCACTTTTGCAATTATTTCACCTTAAGTCCTTGCAAATTTATCACTTTAACATTTTAGTCATTTAATTATTAAATCATCAAAAACTACTTTACAAAATAGTCCTATTTTACAACTAAATTTAATAATCCATCATAAAACTTCAAGAATATTCAAAACTCATCAATGGCATAACTCAAAACATTTTACAGTTTTACAAATTAGTCCATGGGTTAGCTAGATTAAGCTAATACGAACTAAAAAACATAAAAATTACTAAAAAAGAGCAAGATTTACCAACCTATTTGAAGAACCCTAGCATGGCCAAACCTTAAGTTCTCTAATGGTGGTTTTCCTTCAGCTTTCATGAAAATGAATTGGTAAGGAAGATGATATTATTCTATTTTTTCTTTTGTCTTAATCTTAGTTGCTTATTAACAATTTTACCCTTTAAGTTTAAGTCAAATTTCAAGCAATTAAACATTCCAGAATCGTCCACTACAACATCAAATGGTATATTTACCATTCAAGTACCTTAACGATAAAATTCAACTTTTTCACGTTTTACGCTTTAATCCTTTTTACTTAATTAACTATCTAAACGATAAAATTTCTTGACCAAAATTTAATTTATACTAATGACCTCATAAATATTAAATAATTAATATTTATGATCTAATACATCAAACTTGTGGCCCCGAAACCACCATTCTCGATCATGCTAAAAAATAGATTAATTAGTAAATCCTCATTTAATTAGGATTTAATTTCAATTCACCAAAATCTAAAGAGTTCCACATCTTTCCTACTATTAGGCCATTTAAGGAGGGTCCAATTTCACAATTGGTCCTTCAATTATATTCAATTTCAATTAAACAAACTTGTTTTCAATTTAACCTTAACTAATTAAGACTAAATGAATAAATAATCCAAAAGTTAGTGGAATCAATCATATCCACCACCGCTTGGACTTTTTTACCATGGTTTAATTACCATTTTGGTACCTTTACTATTTTTAATCTATAGCAATTAACTTTTACCTAATTTAAAATTTGCTCCTTTTTCCTTAATTAATATATAAATCATTAAAATTACCCAACCAAACTTCAATACACATATAATAAGACTCTGTAAATATTTAATAAAAATATTTACAGTCCTCAATTTCAAGAATGGGATCCTAATACCTCACTTTCTAAAACCACTTGACTTTTGAACCGAACCACTTATACTAACTTTTAATTCATTTAATTAAAAACTCATCAAATTAAATTTCAATATAAAAATATTATTGACTTGTATAATTTAAATACTAATTATAAGAACTTTCTTGTCGGATTTGTGGTCCTAAAATCACTATTTTTGACACCACTGAAAAACGAGTTGTTACAACAGGACCAAAGAAAAAAGTATACATAAATGATCATTTGAAGCTTTAAAGGCTTGTAGTGTGGTTCATTAAAAAGGGTCCTAAGACTCAAAGATGGGAATTAATTGAAAATTCAAAATAGCGTTTAGCTTTTAGCTCTAGATGTAACCAAACAATGCCTTAGGTCATCCCTAAACACCTCAACATGCATAAACATCAATTTAATCATACAATCTTAAAATTACTATCTATCATATATACTAGCATGCTTATTTCCTCATATTATGTACATCATTTGGTATTAATAATATTGTTTTATCTATACTTAATATAACCTATAAAACTTTAATTTTCTTGCTTAAAAGTTTAAAAACTCCTCATCATCATGCCAAATTTATCAATATATAAAATCAACCTATTATACACGCTCCTAACTGATCACTTGTATTTGTAAAAGCTCAAGCACAAATAAAAAGAAAAACATAAAAACTGAAAATTAAAACTATATGCCAAAATTCCTATGTTACCCCTATACTTTAGAAAACATATTGTCCTCAATGTGTAACCCATTAAATAGTAAGGAAAGAAGTTACTCGATTGATCATGAAGGTCCTTCTCCTTTTTGGCGTGAATGCTTGAAATTCTTGTGTCTCCATAGTGTGGGGTTCCTACAAAAAGAATTAAGGCATATATGTGAAAATAAATACTAATCCTACTCCTACAAATTATATAAGTCTTAAATTAAAAAAGCCAAAAATCATCCCCAAAATTACAAGTCTTAAAATAAAACAAAATCTAAAAAATGCTAAAAATGAAAATTCAATCCTCTTCCTCCAAGTTGTATTAAGGGTCCATTGGAGTCTTGCCCTTGCCGAAATACTTTTGGTGAGAGCTCCCACCTTGTCGTCTTGCTAGGCTTCAAATCGCCGGTCATTTGGAAGTTGAGTATTAAGGCTGAAACATTGCTTCATACTCATCTTCAATGTTAGGATATTCTTGCTCTACATTGGTCCCTCTCAACTCGATTTCATCTTCATCTCCTTCTTCATTCCCAAACATGTTCAATGGATAGTTTGGAGTAAGTAATCCGTGTATTCTTGCAAACTCTTTTAACACAAGAGTTGTTTCCTGCATCCACCGAATCATGCCATCAAGCTTCCCTTTTACACTTCCTCCATACCCTTTTCGAGCTCTTGTGGCATCCTTTTGTTTCAAAGAAGCTGGCACATCCATTTTTTCTTTCCTTCTCTGATTCTATTCTTTGATCTGTTTTCACTGAAGCTCAATATATTGTTTATTGATCTACCAGTTTTATACCTAGCAAATTGAACTAGTTTTCACACTTAAAGAGCATGAAACCAAGTACTTTCTTTATGTTTTCGTAGGATTTAACTTAGATTTTTCGTTTGAATAAATTATGTAACATAAGTACTAAAATGTCTTTTTACTGTCTTTAAGGCTGATGAGGCCTAAAGGTTAGCTAATGAACATGATGAGTGTACAGGAGACCATAAGAAGTTGTAACAATGTGAGACTGATCACTTTGTCATGACATAGGATGAGCTATGTTGTAACCAGGGGACCAGACTTGAAGATTTCGAAGATTGACTTCTTTGTCGCGATATACATGGGCTATGTCGCGACAACGCCTGTAGGATAACACTTCACACGGAGACTGATGTCTTTTTCGTGACACAGGTCCTGGTGTTCACGACATCGACCCCTAAACGCGGATTCTACACTAAGTGACGGGAGTTTCGGTCTTCACAATACCACTTAAACACGAAGGACGGTAGCAGACCTAGGGCTAATGAAAACAGTTGATCAAGGCTATAAATAGGGCCTTTAGCATTAGCTTTAAGGACACCGTTTATTAGCTTTTAGTTTTCATTTTGTATTTTTGTTTTGAAACGAGTTGTAGAACTCGCATAAACGTTCGAGGAATTTTTCTCGACAGATTTCCAATACAATTCTAGTTTCTTCTTCATTCTCTTTTGTTCAATTATATGTTTTCATATATTATTGTTTTAATGATGATTAAGAAAACCATGAGAAACTAATTCCATTTTGGGGAATTAGAGAGTGAAAGTATGAATATGTAATTGTTGTTTAACAGGGATTTTAACTTTCGAATAAGCTATTTGGGAAAGGAAGAACATTAAACAAACACTAGGCTTGACAACCCTAGAACGTAATTTAGGTGGGAATGAACCCAAAATTGGTATTGCCCATTCGTGAACACATTTTCCCCAAATCAATTTAGACTGTGACATCTAACGATAAGTAGTCTCTATCGACTTGCTATGCCTGCTGAAGATCAAGAGATCTAACTGGGGTAGTGACTAGTTGATTGGAGGAAAATCCTTAAAACCCAATGATTGAAGAACTCATATGGAAGCAACCTAAAATCCCCAAAGCCATTTATCGATATTCTACATCTCAAACTATTTACTTTCTTTAGTTTCTTTTGGGATAATGCCATTTTTCACCCCTACACTTTGGCACTTGTCTTAATGTGGTACCTGAAGTTTCAAAATGTCCAATGTGGTGCCTGAAGTTTAATTTCGTTACCCAATCTGGTACCTATCGGTAACGGTGTTAATTTCTAACTGATTTTTTGATGTGGACCAATTATGTGTTGACACGTGGTAGTGGGTAGGATGAAGGGGTAGCTGAACGGGTAGATTAGGGAAGGGCTATTTTGAAATCTGCCCTTCCCCCACTTTTTCAAAAAGCCTAGTTCTTTTTTTTCTTCTTCTTTTTTCTTTCCATCTTTTTTCCCTACTTAGTGGGGTTTCAACCATGCACACTAGCATATTGAACAGTAGCCAAAAAATCTTTTCACATTTAAACTTAAATCTTTCAATCTTGTTTATTACAAAAAAAGCAACAGTATACTTAAAGAACATCTCATCAAAGCTTATTCTTATAAAAAAAACATAAAGAAATTAGCAAAGACATTCAATATAACTGAAGATGTACTTCTAATTTCCCAAAGTACATTAGATCAACATTAAAAAGAGTCAATTGCAAGTAAAAAGGATAGAAGAAGATTAAAAATAAATAAATAAAGCACACAACGACGACTCTAACAGTTCATCTCCTAAATTTAATCATCATTGACTAATAAAAATGCAAACGGAGAAAAAAAGTCAATAAATTTTTAAAAGTTCTGAAATAGGAAGCATTGGTATCACGATTAGAAGATGAAGTAGAAGAAGAAGACGAAGAAGACACAGTTGTAGCAATGGCAGTTAAAGTAGGAGATTGAGCTAAACCAACTTTTTCCTTGATGTCCTTAAGCAATGATACCCATTTCATCTTTTTACTTTTGGATCCTTGAAACATTCACATGAACCTCTCTCCCCTCATCCGACGCTGATGTTGATGCCACCTCAAGCACCAAATCCCTACCTCCTAGAATCTCATCTAGAAATATCTCATTCCACCTCTGTCTCTGATTACTAAAAAAAATCCAATAAAACTACATTCAAACCCCTAAAACAAAATCAAATAAAATCAAACCAGAAAGAAAAAGTGAAGAAAAAAATTAACTAGAAACTTAAGGAAACTGTGTCAATACAGCTAAAAAAAGAAATGCAATTCTCGAATTTATCGGGTTATGAAGACGCTTCAAAGCAGACCGGGATTTGGGATTAATCTGCCCTTTTTGTTCGTAGTTCTCCTTTTTGTCGTCTTATTTTTTTTCTTTTTTTTGGTGAATAAAAAGAAGAGATTTTGTTTTAGAAACCCTAATAAGTAAGGGAAAAAGATGGAAAGAAAGAAGAAGAAAAAAAATGGGCTTTTTGAAAAAGTGAGGGAAGGGAAAATTGCAAACCAACCCTTCCTTAATCTGCCCGTGCAGCTACCCTTTCAGCTTGCCCACTGCCACGTGTCGACACATAATTGGTTCACGTGGCAGAATCAGTTAGAAATTAACACCATTACTGACAGGTACCAGATTGTGTAACGAAATTAAACTTCAAGTACCACATTGGACATTTTGAAACTTCAGGTACCACATTAAGACAAGTGTCAAAGTACAGGGGTGAAAAATGACATTATCGCATTTCTTTTTATGCTTTTTACAAACCAGTCTTTTTATTATCTTTCGTACTATAATCTCTAAAGTGATTACTAATTACTTTTATTGTTTCTAGGGATTTAATTTAGGCATAATGACAAAATTAACCCTTAACGTTTGGGTGTTTTGTCACTTTGGCCCTTATCTAGTTTTTTGGCTCACTTTCATACATAACCTTTTTTTTGGTCAAATTGTTCATTTTTTAACGGTCTTGCTAACATGGCCGTTAAGGGACTAATAGCGCTGACGTGGAAAATTTGTTTACCCAACTAGGCATGTCCACGTAAGCATCTATTGATGTGGCATATAAGACAAAAATATGCCACGTCAACAAATGATTTTAAAGTTTTTAATTTTTTAAAATATAAAATTAATAAAATTATTTTTTTGAAATAATAAAATTATTAAATAATTTTAATTTCCAATTTCATCATCATCTTCTTCTTCATCATTTTAATTTCCATATTTTCTTACATTTTCCCATCAACCAAACAACCAAAAAAAAATTATTTTTCTTGTATACAGTTGAGATTCTTGCATAGATAGCAAATGGGTTATCATAGTTCAAATTTCAAACACAAACCCATTAAACTTTCCTTCCGCAAGACCCAATCACAATTCAAAACAAAGTGCAAATTCTTCAGCAACAAGAAATTTCCAAATTTTCCTACATTTTCCCATCAACCAAATAGGACTTCCCAAATTTTCCAAATTTAAAATCTGACTAGATTTTCCAAGAACAGCTATAAGCCCTACTTAATGCTCAACCCTTCATCTGCTCAAACAACTACAATTCATCATCTCCCAAGCCATTGTCTACATACCCATTTATCATCAAATGCCAAGACCCTTCATCTACTAAAAAAAATCTTCTCTTTTTTTCAACCTTAAAAGGGAATTAATGTTTTGGCACCTAAAGCTTTTGTCTTTTTTGTGTGAATCAGATTCTTGGTGCGTGCTCAAAGCTGGTTGATATTTTCTATAAAAAGAAGTTGAAAATTTTAAGAGTTTTCGATGATTTTGAATTTGACAATTGGGATATAACACCAAATAAAGAGAAGGGTTCAGGGAGGAGCAAACATGTTGATGATGAGAAAGCTCCCTTGCTACCATAACCCTTCAACAATTAACGCATGTTTGCTCGACACCACCATTGATACCCTCGAAATGGTAGCCACCGTTTTTTCCTTCATCTCTAAAGAGCTTGAATCTAGTAACCGTACTAGCACTGGAACCACACCCTGTGCTATAGTTATCATCACGTTTTTATCATCTTCTTGAAGCAAACCCAGAAGTGAATCCATGGATGAGTTCTTCTACTTGTTTATCCCAATTTGTAACCAAGTTATCAAATTCCTCGACTCAACTCGTACTACTTCTTTCTTTGAAGAAAAATAAGAAGAAGGGAAAGGGGAAGGGGGGAAGGGGAAGGGAAAGGGAAAGGGAAAGGGGAACAAAAAAAACCTAGAAAAACTTAAGGAGATGATGATTTTAATAATTTTGTATTTTAAAAAATATTTTAAATTAATTTTAAAATAATTTATTTTTAAAAAAATAATTTTAATAATTTTAAAATCATTTGTTGATGTGGCATATTTTTATCTTATATGCTACGTTAGTAGATGCTTAAGTGGACGCACCCAACTAGAAAAAAATCAGCGCCGTTAGTCCCTTAATGGCCACATCTGGAAGACCGTTAAAAAATGATCAATTTGACCAAAAACAAAATGTTATGTATGAAAGTGAGCCAAAAAAAATTATAAGGGCCAAAGTGACAAAACACCCAAACGTTAGGGGCTAATTTTGTCATTATGCATTTAAATTACTATTATCTCAAGCTTCCTTTGGGTACGATCCTCGGAATACTACCAAGTGTTTCATTGTACACACTATATTTACAACCTGACTCATATACTTGTGGAAGCTTAAAATCTACACCAAACGGGAGTACGTCCAGGGGCGTTCAAGTTGTTGGCGCCGTTGTCGGGGAGGCAATGCTTTAGTAAATTTTATTCTTTCTTTGTATTAGAATAATTAGGAAAATTATTGGTTTTGGATACGATTCTCTTTAATTTTCTGCTTTAAATTTTATTTCCCTTACATTGACTTATAAAATGTTGAAAAATGCGTTAGGGATGTTTTTTTATTTAGAGTGGTTACAATCTAGTATTGGTAGACCACCAATTTATCAAAATCATTTTGAATTAAATCCATCTTTAATATCTTGGATTACTAACAATGTTACCTTATTCTAATCCCTCGACAAAAGATCCTGTTGTGTTTTTACAAAAATTCGAGGTAATTTGTAGCAGAGTTTCATATACAAGGGTGGCTCTGGATGTGATTATATTGTTGTTGACTCCTTTTACTTTAAACGGAAAGGCCAAGTTATGGTTGGATTCTTTACACTCAAACACCATCACTATTTGGGAAGAGTTTGTATATATGTTTCTTCAGTGAATGATTTCTATGCCTAAGATTATGCAGGGATATATACAAAAGTTTCATTTCAGGCAAACAATAACAGAGACATTAGGGCAAGCTTGGGAAAGATTCAAACCATACTTCGATCCATACAAGGATGAGGAATTCATATTGCTATACAACTTAGCACTTTAATGATGGGTTAAGCACGAAAAATAGACACAAGTTAGATATAATTACTGGAGGAAGCATTTGGGCCAAAACATGACAAGATGTTATAGACATACTGGAAGTAGCAAGTGCAAATGAAATATTCTAGGAGGAACGATTAGAACCTTCGAGAGAGATCAGGAAACCTGTTTGTAACCAGATTGTGACCAGTTAGTGCAAAGAAGAAGATTTTAAGGATGAAGGACTTATAGAAGAAGAGACAAATGTAGAATTTTTAACAACTCAGTTGTAGTGGTGGCAGCAAAGCGAAGAGGTGGTGGATTCAACTAATGCATGCATCATCAAGCAAGAATTTTTTATTTTTCTCCAACAACAAGAAAAGAGGTTTCATAATTTTGGAGAAGTCTCGAACAAATCTACGATAAAAACCTGCGTGTTTGAGAAAACTCTAAATACCCTTTACGTTAGTTGGCGGGGGCAACTTCTCAATAATTTCAACATTCGCTTTATCCACTTCAATGCTTAGATTGGAAACGCGATGACATAGGATAATGCCTTCTATTGCCATGAACTGGCATTTCTCCCAATTTAGCATAAGATTTGTGCCATCTCATAGCTTTAAAACTCTAGCCAAGTTGTCAGCTCATTTATCAAAATTATTTCCATAACATAAAAATCACCCATAAATACCTCTAATGAGTCCTTGATCATGTCTGAAAATATTGCCATCATGAACCTTTGAAATGTGGCTGGTGCATTGCAGAGACTGCATGACATTCAGCAGAAGGGAAAAGTACCAAAAGGATAAGTAAAAGTCATTTTTGCCTGATCCTCCGATGTAATAGTTATCTCATTGTAGCCAGAATAGCCATCGAGGAAGCAATAGTAAGCTTTTCCAACAAGCCTATCCAACATCTGATCGATGAAGGGGAGTGGAAAGTGATCCTTCTTTGTGGCTGCATTCAATCGACAATAATCCATGCACACTCGCCAACCCGTAGAAATACGAGTAGCGATTAGCTCATCCTTGTCATTACTTGCCACCGTGATACCACTTTTCTTAGGGACACATTGGACTGGGTTCACCCAAGTGCTATCGAAAATTAGGTAGATAATCCTCGCATCCAGCCACTTAATAATTTTCTCTTTAACCACCTCCTTAATTTTCTCATTTAATCTCCTTTGTTATTCAATTGATTGCTTTCCTTCATCTTTCAATTGATTTTTTTTTGCATTCAGAAAGAGGGACTAATGCCTCTAATATCAGTAATACTCCAAGCAATCGTACACTTATGCTGCTTCAATATATGGATCAATATTTCTTCCTGAGTTATCGAACGTTGTAGAGACAATAACTGGCAAAGTAGGCAGTAGCTTCAACTCCAAGGTAAGAGCTTCTTCAATAGATGGCTTAAACAATGGAGTCATTCTATTGGTCAAATCTAAAGATTTTATTTGCTATCCATGCCTAAGCTTGATGTTATGCACTTCAGCTTTTCTATCACAGTCAACTAGAAAATCTCCATCCGATGTCACCACAAATTCTTTTGGAACTACTATGCTTCGTTCATTGAATTCCTCCTTAATTAATGTGTCCAGCACATCAATGTGGTGACATTCTTCTTTTTCTTTGTAGGGAATGGCCTCAAACACACTTAAAGTGATGTGTTCATCATTATGTCGTATTGTCAATTCACCTTTATACAGTCGATGAGAGTGCATCCAGTGACGAGGAATGGGCATCCCAAAATTATGGGTACCTCTTTATCTACTTCGCAGTTAAGGATAATGAAATCAGCTGGGAACACAACTTATCTACGTGAACTAGGATGTCTTTAATTTGTCCTTCAGGTTACGCCAATGATCTGTCTGCCAACTGTAATGTCACTATAGTAGGCTTCATATAACTAATCCTCAATTTTTTAGATGTAGACAGCAGCATCAGGTTGATACTCACGCCTAAATCACATGGAGCTTTTCCTAAGTAATAATTTCCAATCGAGCATGGAATTATAAAGCTTCCAGGATCTTTCATTTAGGAGGCAACTTATTTGCCAAGACTGCACCGCATCCTTCTGTAGGCACAACTGTCTTAGTATCAGTCAGATTCTTCTTCTTGGATAGGAGCTCTTTCATGAATTTCCCATAACTAGGAATCTATACTAGAGCGTCCACAAGAGGGATATTGACATGCAGTTTTTTAATGTGGTTAGAAACTGTTGATATTATATATCATGCTCTTTCTCTTTAAATCACTATGGAAATCACAATGGTATGGATGCATCAAGTTGCCTTGACATAGCTGGCTGTGTCGACATCGGCAATTGCATCGACAATTTTGTTGGTCTGATAGTGAGCATGAGAGTAACAATTGGAAGAGCCTCTTTATTTAGTTCTTCTATAACTTCTTCAGATGCAACCTCCTCACCCTGATTTATGTCACTACTGATGATAGGTGCTGCATCAGAGCTGATAGCTAGCTCGACAAATTGTTTCCCACTCCAAAGAGTGGTAGCCTCGCAATGCTCCTTCCCTTTTGAGCTTGGGTTCTCTGTATCACTAGGTAAAGCACCTGGTGGTCTTGTGTTCAAATTGGAAGCTAGTTACCCCAACTGTGCTTTCAATGATCGGATAGAAGATGAATTTCCCTGCATAATGGCTTCTGTTCGCATTATATGTTCATGCATCAAGGCTTCAAGGGCTGCTAAAGGATCAGCTCGTGGTTGTGTGTACTATTGTTATTGTTGTCCTTGAGCATTCAGATGTGGCATTGAAGATTATTGTGGCTGTACACAATTGTGCGGCTGCATCTAATCTTGGTGTGCATGCATCTGAGGATTCTGGTTAAAATTTTGCTACTGTTGATTATAATTCCCTTGTCGAAAATTACCTTAACTAGATGAATTTTCATATCTGAATGTCGTCACATTCTGACTTCCCCAAGGCTGTTGACTTCTTGCAAAACTGTTATAGGAATTACCAAAAGAATTTCCACGGATGCTATTGACGTAGAAAGCATTTTTTGCATGCTGTGGACAATCTTCATAACCATGATTGTCACCACAAATTTCACAAAAAAATGTAGGGACATCAATTTGTTGAGCAACTTGAATGGGCGCAACTTCACTAATCTCATTCATGTTCTTTATCATGTTTGCTAGCAAAGACGCTTGTGCACTTAGAGCGGATATAGCATCTAATTCAATAACTCTTGGACTTGCTTTGACTTGTGTAGCTCTAGAGATAGGATATTGGTAATCATTCTGAGAAATTTTCTCTAGAATTCTGACAGCTTCCTTGTATGTATAGTCCAACAAAGGACTATTAACAGATGCGTCGACAAGATTTCTTGTCTGTGCATTTAGCCCGTTGTAAAAGATTTCAATCTGCGTCCCCTGTTGAATTCCATGCATGGGACAGCATCAAAGAAGAGATTTGTAACGCTCCTACATAGTATGCAAATTTTCATCATCCAGCTGATGATATGTAGTGATGTCATTCCTAAGACGAGAATTCATCGTTGGTCGATTAGCATAACGAATTAAGTTACAAGCGCATTCCATGAAGTGATTGATCCAACAGGCAATCCAAGGAACTAGGTATGAGCCTGTCTTTGTAATGTATAAGGGAATAGTTGCATTTTCAAGGCATCATCAGGAGCCATGCTGGTTGAAAGAAGCACAAATCAGTAGAAAGGATTTAAGGTGCTCTCTCGCATCTTCATATGCCAGCCCAGCATACTACCCATTAGAATTTAGCATCTGGAACATGACTGACTTTAATTCAAAATTTCCAGCTTGAATAGTTGGCCTAACAACCCCTGGCTGCAAATAATCTGAAATTGGAACAACAAAATCTCAAATAGTTCGATTTTGCATCTGATCTTGTTGCGACAGTGATGGATTATTGATATTTTGTGGCTGTATAGGAGGGACAAGATTTTGTGGTATGGCTGCATCATTTCCAAGCAAAGCCATATTTCTTTGTTCTTGTCTTCTCCTTCTAAATGTGCGTTCAATTTCATGATCTAAGCCAACAACAAATTCAGGATTGCTCCTGGTCATAAAACACCTAAAATAGAAATGTAAAAATAGTAACAAAAAGAAAACAAATTAGTAATAAATAAAGGTTAGATAAAAAAGAATAAGTGCAAAAACAAAAATAAACATCAAACAAACGTCATCCTCGATAACGGTGCCAAAACTTGATCACGCTATGAACGTCACAATAAATATGTGCAAGCGTACACTATCGATGTAAGTAAGTAGATAGATGTAAGTCTATCAGATATCGATCCCACGAAGATGGATGTTTGTGTTTATAATTGTTGATGCAATAAACAAATAAAACAATATTGATAGTGGTAAAGTTGTCGGAGCAATGAATAAGTAAATGCAGTAAATGTATGAGATTGATTTGTCGAAGCAATAATGAAAAATTTAAGAACTAAAGCAATGACGAAGTTAAACCATGCTAAGCGATCTGTCGAAGCTGTGGGATGTAAAAATGCATCGGTAGGGGAGGTTCCGCCTTAGGGGGAAGCACCCGCTTGAGCGAGAGTAAAAGAAGTGGAAGCGAGAATGTCGACTTGAGTAATGCAAACATTGGTGAGAATTTAATACCCCAAAAATCCAATGGTTCCTCCGTATGGTTCGTACACGGAGGGTGAGTTAGAGCCTAAGAACAAACCGAAAGGCGTAGTCGATGGACAATAGGTGAATATTCTTGTACTACCCCTTGTTGGTTCCCGAGGGACGGAGGAGGCTAGGTTAGCCAAAAGATGGTTATCGATTCAAGGACGTAAGGTGCCCCTTATTTTTAGGGTAAGAAGGGGTAGAGAAAATGCCTCAAGCTAATGTTCGAGTACCAGGTGCTACGGCGCTGAAGTAACCCATGCTATACTCCCAAGAAAAGCTCGAACGACCTTTAAAAAAAGCGTACCTGTACCAAAATCGACACAGGTGGGTAGGTAAAGAATACCTAGGGGCGCGAGACAACTCTCTCTAAAGAACTCGGTAAAATAGCCCTGGAACTTCTTGAGAAGGGGTGCCTCCTCAAAAAAGGGGTCGAAAGTGACCAGACCCGGGCGATTGTTTACCAAAAACACAGGTCTTCGCAAAGTCGTAAGACCATGTATAGGGGCTGACATCTACCTAGTGTCGAAAGGTCAAGGAAGTTGGTGACCGCATGAAAGGCATAACGATCTGGGCACTGTCTCGGAGAGAGGCTCGGTGAAATAGACATGTCTGTGAAGATGCGGACTACCCGCACTAGACAGAAAGACCCTATGAAGCTTCACTGTTCCCTAGGATTGGCTTTGTACTTTTCCTGTGCAGCACAGGTGGAAGGCGAAGAAGGTCCCCCTTCCGAGGGGCCGAGCCATTAGTGAGATACCACTCTAGAAGAGCTAGAATTCTAACCTTGTGTCAGGACCTACGGGCCAAGGGGCAGTCTCAGGTAGACAGTTTCTATTAGGCATAACGGAGGCATGAAAAGGTTTTGTTGGGCGGATGAAGATTGGCCCTCGAGTGCAAAGGCAAAAGGGAGCTTGACTTTAACACCCACTCGTCGAGCAGGGACGAAAGTCGGCCTTAGTAATCTGACGGTGCCGACTGGAAGGGCCGTCGCTCAATAGATAAAAGTTACTCTAGGTATAACAGGCTGATCTTCCCCAAGAACTCACATTAACAGGAAGGTTTGGCACCTCGATGTCGGCTCTTTGCCACTTGAGGCTGTAGTATGTTCCAAGGGTTGGGTTGTTCGCCCATTAAAGCAATACTTGAGCTGGGTTCAGAATATCGTGAGACAGTTCGATCCATATCTGGTGTGGCCGTTAGAGCATTGAGAGGACTGAGAAGGACACACATCTGATGTACCAATTATCGTGCCCACGGTAAATGCTGGGTAGCCAAGTGCGGAGCAGATAACTGTTGAAAGCATCTAAGTAGTAAGCCCACCCCAAGATGAGTGCTCTCCTATTCCAACTTCCCTAGAGCCTCCGGTAGCACAGTCGAGACAGCAAGGGATTCTCTGTCCTTGCAGGGATCGAGTGACTGAAGTTTTGAGAATTCAAGAGAAGGTCATGGCGAGACAAGCCATTTATCATTACGATAGGTGCCAAGTGGAACTACAGTGATGTATGCAGTTGAGGCATCCTAACAGACCGGTAGACTTGAACCTTGTTCCTACATGACCCGATCAATTCGATCAGGCACTCGCCATCTATTTTCATTGTTAAACTCTTTGACAACACGAAAAATCCATTGTTCAACTCTTTAACAACATGTAAAAACCAAAAGCTCTGCCCTTCCTCTTTATTTATCCATGGGATGAAAGGGCGGAGGCCTTCGTTGTCCCCTTCAGTCAAGAATTGGGGCCTCATAATCACTAGCCAAAATGCTTTTCCTTTTCTTGCATGCCTTTCTTTGTTCATGGTTCGATATTCTGATGTCCTAGGCGTAGAGGAACAACACCAATCCATCTCGAACTTGGTGGTTAAACTCTACTATAGTGACGATACTATAGGAGAGGTCCTGTGGCAAAATAGCTCGACACCAGGATGATAAAAAGCTTAACACCTCTCATTCTTATTACTTTTTCATATTGAAAAAGTAATAAAAATGAAAAATGAAAAGGTCGTCTTATTCAAAACCCCAATTATGAATCCCCTCTCTCCCACTTTACACCTCAAAACATATCGTTCTTATAGAGAGAAAGGAACTTTCACATCTTCTTAACCCAAAATGGTTGGGGAGAGGAAAGGTTCCTTTTCTTTAAGGTACTCTTAGGAACAGATCCAGTGGAGATGAGGTGGGGCCTGTAGCTTAGAGGATTACATCACGTGGTTATGAACCACATAGTGTCGGGGGTTCGAATCCCTCCTCGCCCACAACCGGCCCAAAAGAGAAGGACCTTTCCCTCTAGGGGTAGGAAAATCATGATCGGGATAGCAGACCCAAAGCTATGGAACTTGGATGTGGGTCTTTTGTCGAAATGGAGTAGCCTTTTATTTATTATTTATCGTATATTTACTTTTTTATTTTATATTTATATATAGTATTACCGACCAAAACAAAATAAAATAAGCATATTTTTTTATTTTACGCCTCGTAACTCTTCCTCAGCCAGGCTTGGGTAGAATAGCAGAGCAAGTACAAGCATTAGTAGCATACAAGAAATGCACTCCTCATCAATAAATTAATGTGTTTGCTTGCGGTAATTGTGGCCTCTCGGGAGAATCGATGATTGCATCTTTGAGGCATTTACTAGTACTAGTACATTTGAGAATTCTTAATTGGCTAGTTGTAAATAGCCCCGGGACTATGGAACAAAGGATTATCCTAGACACCTACATCGAGGTATGGACAGTGATTCTGAAATATCGTAGAACAGAATGTGATACATGGAATAGGGTTTCTGACGTAAAAAGTTGGCAGAAAACTAAGTATGACTCACAAGTTTTAAAATGTCAGGTAATTTGTCGCTACAAATAATCACAATGAAAATCTTACCAAACTTGACTCTCCTATTAGGTCTAAGACTCAAACATGCACAATAACCACACCTTTCAGTGTTGACAATGTAACATATTCAAGAACAAGTGGATTAAATTCCTTCAATCCCTAAGCAACTTCCGTTGTCTTGCTTGTTAACTTAATTTGCCATTGCACCTTCCAGTGACAGTGACTGCAGTCACACTTCCCTAGTCAAACAATTAAATCCAAAGATTAACAGTAAAGGCAAGATTGAAATAGATATCATTCAGTTCTAAATTTCAAATGTACTTCGAAACAACTTGAAATAACATGAATTACTAGCGTTTAAGAAAGAGAAATAACATAACAATTGGGGCATTCTATTCCTAGTCTACTCATAATGCTCCCTTACTCTCCTTTTATAGTGCACTTAGGATGCTCCTCGTCAAGAGCAGTTCAACCTTCTCTTCTACGTCAGGTCGCCCTTGGGAAGTTAAGCTGCCATGAGTGCAAGCTTTAAGAAAATATGGATTGAAGAAGAAAATCAAATCTGGCCAAGGAAGAAGATCCCTTCTCTCTCCTTCTCTTTTGAATTTAATAGCAACTTCACAGTACAGGTGTCCTTCCTTTCAGATCTAGCACTCTGGCCATACTAGTTGGTTATACTAGCTGTACAACTCACACATTTCTGGTGTGTTAACCAGACAGCTGTCAAGTGCTACGGTAGTTCTGGGCGCAATCTTGGATCCTCTTATGCAGCGATATCTCTGGACACATTCATTCATCTATACTTCTAGACAGGTTCCTGCAATGACATCTCTGGGCGCAATGCTAAAATGACTAATGTAGTGACACCGGTAGTAAAAATATCATAAATTCAAAGCAAATTAGGCTGAGCTTCATTAATTTAGAAAATGTAATAACTAAAATAAAAATACTAAAAATGTATGCTAAAGATGACCAAATAGGAACAAATTATATAATAAGTAGGGAGAAATCAATGGTTCTTTCTAATGCTATCAGAATGCTTGTCTGCTCTTTGCCTTAGGTAATGCTTGCCATGAAAATTTAATTTTCCTTGAGAATAGACATGCACGAAGGTTTAGTCTTTAGAATTGACTTAGTAACTTTCTTGAGGAAAAATCCTAGGAGGCATGAGAATCTAAATATGATATAAGAACATTTTCTTTGGATCATTTGTGTCTTTCAAGCCCATCTTATGATATTAACCCTTGCAACTTTATTTTTTAGCTTATTGTCCTGTTTATTGAAAATTACCTACATCATAAGCCATATTACCATCTTTTTAAGTTTATCCTATTTTGCACACCCATCTTAACTAAAGTTGTCTTGGTGATCAACATTTGAAGAAAAATTCAAAAATATGTACATGCTCAAAAAAGCACGAAGAAAAGTTTGCTCAAATTCTGAAAAATTTTGGTGAGCATGAGTCCAAAATAAGTTTGGGGATGTTCCAAAGACCTATTCAAAAGAAGGTTGTGTTGCAAAAAAAAAACCAACACAAAGTTAGGGTTAAGATTATTGAAATCGAAAATTCACTTCTCTTTAATCCCTATCTTTAGCCTAGCCCATTACAACCTCAATAAATACCTATTGATTTGATGATTATGCCACCTACATTAGTGGAGGGAAATTTCTAATATGAAGGTCGCAAAATAAACCTTATTATTGTTTTGTTTAGATTGATTGGAAATTATGTTGAATGGTGAATGTTACATATGACTTTGAAATGCATGCAAGCTATAAATCATGTTGGTATATCTTGAAACTAAGTATGAAAATTTTGAGTAATGTTTGCATGTGAGCCACTTAATAATAAATAAAGTCTATGAACATGATATAGTTGATGCATGATTATGTGCCAAAGATTGATGTTGCTTACACATTTTGCAATATTTCCTTAGCAAAAACTTTGTTGTGCATGAACATTACTCAACACTAGCAATGGTTTAAGTTTGGGGTGTGTAAACTCAAAAAAATATAGGATTTTTCTATAGATTTTCATCACCTTTTTACTTAAAAATGATATTAATCTGAGTATTTGTTTAATAAATTAATGAAATATACTTAAATATTAAATTAGGACATGAAAATAATAAAAATGTGATTTTATACTTTATTATATAGTTTTTATGCAAAAATGGCTTATTTTATGATTTCAATTAACATGTTATATTTTAATAAGTAAAGTGCGCAATGCAAATTAAATTAATTAAAGTATAAAATTATATTATTTAATGGACATGTATTTTGTCATTAATTGGATTGATTAAATATTATAAATTGGGTTAATTAATTATTTAATTTGACCCAAATTATTTTCATGTGTTTTGGACAGGTCTGGCTGCTTGCTAGGTCACAAAACCGTCCAATCCAAGTGAATGAGGAGCCCAATTTTGGCACACATAATGGCTACCCAATAAGGAGTTTTGGGATAATTGCAAGAAGTCCTTGTAGTTGAGAAAAAATCAAAATTCAGCCCAGAAGATTGTAGTTGACTTTGTCTTGATCCTTCCTTGATTTAGCACGGTTGAATGCTTCAAAAAAGCAAACAACCAAGCTTAAATTCCTTACTTTATAGCCATTCATGCATGAGAGAAGAATGAAAGATCCAACCACCCTATTTTTGGTAAACTCACCCCTTAACCTCACCTATAAATAGAGCTCTCAACCTCAATTCTCAAATCATCCATTTCCACTTCATTTATCTCATTCTCAATTCTCTCTTCACTCCCATGCCTAGTATCTCCTTTCTTTCCTTCAGATTTTATCCAGTTAAGACTTTGAAAGGTCCCTTGGCAGACCACCTTAGAGAGCCATTAGCAAAGGAGCGAAGCAAAGATTCAAAGGAGTTATCTTCAATCGAAGTTTGGGTGACAGTCACTTCGATAGGGTTTATTCTTTCTTATTTTATTTAATTCTATCATGTTTGCTCTGTGTTCTTTGATCTTGTCATAAACAATGGTAGCTTAATTTTATTTAAGCTAGGATGACTGCACTATTTTAATAAAGTTCATTTGATTCATGCTTGCGATATTTGTGCCTTAATCAATCATGTTTTCAATTAATTTCAAGTATATATTTTATTCATATATGATTGGATGCATTTGAATTAGCTGAGTAATCCTAACAAGACGACGGCTAGTGGATATGATAATTGAAATGTGCATGCTCAATTTAGATCCTAACCTGATTAAATTACAAGTTCAAAATAACTTTAACGAGTTCTATTATCTTGAATAGTTTTTAGATTTATGTGATTAAACTGTTTCAAACCTAACACGTCCCTGTTACCTCACATGAATGCTAAGAAACCCTTAGTTAATATGATTAGTAAAATGCATATTTGCTAAGTAAAGGATTACGAAAGGACCCAATTTGGTTTCCAAACTCATGAAATATCGAGTTGTCTGGAAGGCTTATGTCTAGTAATGTTTTGCTTGACTTTGAAATTATGCATACTTTCGGTCGAAGAAAAAGTGGTCCGAAGTATTCAATGGCCCTCAAGTTGGACATGAATAAGATATATGATCAGGTTGAGTGGGGGTTTTTTGAGGGCTCTGATGGAAAAAATGGGTTTTGATGAAAGATGGGTTAATATGGTAATGAAGTGTGTTTCAACAGTTAGTTATTCAGTCAACATTAATGGTAGAAGGGAAATTCCTTTAAAGCATCAAGAGGTCTTAAACAGGGGGATCCTCTTAGCCCTTTCTTGTTTCTTATTTGCGGTGAGGGTCTCTCTACACTTATGGGACTTTTGGCCAAGGAAAGAAACTTATCTGGTGCCTAGGCAAGTAGGAATTCTCCTCAATTATCACATTTGCTTTTTGCAAATGATAGTGTTTGATAACACATTAAATTTGTATTATTTTTGTGCTTAAATTGGGAACATATTGAATTGAACCCTACTAATTTGGTGAATTTATGTTTTAATCATGACAGGTATTCAATTGGGATGAAAAGGACCAAATTGCAGTATAATCGATAAAATGGGGCCAAATCTAAAAGTTGGAAACGATCAAGGATTTAGTAGTTTTTTGTTTGACCATGTAAAGCCTAAAATAGGAGAAAAAAATGAATTTTTTTTATTTTATTTAATTATTATTTTAAGTAGTGGTTAAGCTATATTTAGTAAATAATTGTATATAAATAGGGATTGGTGGTGACATTGAAAGACACACTTGAAATTAATAAAGTTTAATGCAAATTTCCATTTATTTCCTTTAGTTTAATTTGCGTCAGTGCTCTCTGCCATTTTTAATTCCAATTGCCTTTTATTCTTTTGTTGGATAAGTTGTTCTTCAAGTCCCTTTCCATTTCCCTTTCCACATTTTCCATCGCCATTAAACCAATTACCATAATCCAATAAGAGCATGAATAAATTCATGCGTCACTAAACTTTCATCTTGGCCTTAGGCCTGTATTTTTTCTGGTCAAGAATCGTGTGATACGAATTTGAGTTAAATATCTTTTGTACGGTATTCATCATCTCTCCAGAATATCGGGATAGTACAATTCGTCCCTTAAAAGTTAACTCACTTTCAACATAAAGTGCACGTTGGATTGGACTCATTTTGATGTACAATTGAGAAGAAGAATCAACCGTGCTGTATTCAGATTCTTGCGAATAAATTGGCGGGTTCTGGCGGGATCATACTAGTGGGATTTTCATCAAGGGAGATAGTGATCGGGTTTAAACGTCCCGTGCGGTTGAGGCCGTTAATCCGAGTTGGGTTCTTCAGAACGCAAGGCTATCGAGGTCTTGAAACATGAACACGTGTATCGCGGTTAGACAATCGGTAAGGGTTGGTTTGACAGGTCATACCGGAACTAACTACGAAAGAAAGAATTGGTGGTTAGGACATTCTTAGCTGCTATAACCAGCTTACAGTTGGAAGGAGAAAACATCATTTCAAGGATCGAATCGAAAACTGGAGCACATCGAGTCTAAGGCTAAGGCTATTTAATTCTTGTAACAAATTTATATTTTATTTCTTATTTTATTTTGCAACTTTTTAAAAATTGTTATTTCTGTTATCTCACTTATTTTCTAAACATTTTCGACACCCCTTGATTTATTTATTTATTTTCCAGCAAGACAGCTTCAAGTCGTGAGCACGACTGTTGACATGATGAAAGTCCTACTTGAGAGAAAAACTTGAAAGTAGATTACAAAAACTAGTCCCTGTGGAATCGACTCTACTACCTTATACTACTGTTTTGTATTATTTGTCGTAGGAATATTTATTTGGTGGTTTTGAAGCCCATCAAATTTTAGCACCGTTGTCGGGGACATGTAACATTTTCTAATTTTTCTTTGTTTTTCTCTATGACAAGATCTAAACAGACACCTCTCAATGAATTTGAACCGGAGATAGAAAAATTGGCCTAAAGGTTGATAAAAGATGCTCACGGAAAACATCTACAAACAGAATTTGAAGAAAAAGCTTTTACCAAGGAAACTTTTGGTGACGACGAAACGAAAAAAATGGAAGATCAAACTATTCGTCAACTAGCAGTAGCACTAGACAAATAACAATCGCTGTGTATAACTTATCCAACGGGAGGAACACTGTTCGAGTTAAAGTCAGGCTTAATCCATCTATTTCCCACTTTTCGCGAGATTCAAAATGAGAATCGGTACAAGCACCTAAAGGAGTTCCTTATGGTTTGCACGAGCATGAAACCTCAAGGAATAACCAAAGACCAAATTAAACTTCATGCATTTCCTTTTTCATTAGCCAACTATGCTAAAGAGAGGCTATTTTATTTACCGTCGGGATCTGTTAACACATGGACTGATATGTCTCGTTTATTTCTTGACAGGTTTTTCCCAGCAACATGTTGAGTCGAGCTGAGATGAGACATTGTAGGAATTCGATAGAAAGAGACTGAATCACTATCTGAATAATCACTATTGCAGTATTTCTACGAAGGACTACTCCCTATGGAGACAAAGATGATTGATGCTGCAAGTGAAGGGGCACTTGCTAACATGACTCCCCAAAGAGTAAGAGAACTGATTTCGACCATGGCTACAAACTCTCAACAATTCTGACATACTATAGAACCCACGAGATGGATTCATGGGTTAAGTTCTATATCTTTAGAAGACAAAATAGATAAACTTACTAATATTGTACAGAATTTACTTGTAGATAAGACAAACCCAACAAGGCTATATGGAATATGTGCCATGCCAGATTATCCGACAGACTCATGTCCTATTTTACACGATGGCTCAATAGAACAAGCTAATGTAGTCGAGAACTTTCCAGGGTCACCCCAAAGGAGATATGACCCGTACTCGAACACCTAAAATACGGGGTGGAAGAATCACCAAATTTTTGAGATATAGATCAAACCCTCGATACAGTAAACCGTATCAACCAAGACGACCTCCACCTCAATAGTATCAACCTCCAAAGTCATTTCTTAAAACCATAGTAGAGAGGTTAGCTTTTAACACCGAAAAGTTGCAACAAAAGACTGAAGCGCAATTTTAAGAAATAGATAAGCAACTGAGTAAGCTTGCACTCACGGTTAGTCATTTAGAGATCTAAGCTAAGTTACCATTTCAAACTAAACTTAATCCTTGACATAATGTAAGTGCTATGACATTGAGAAGTGGTGCGATTTTGAAACCCGTGACTGGCACGAGACGTGCCCATGACGCTAAATGCGAAGAGAAGGAACCCAATTCAGAGGAACTCGATTCAAAGGCTCCAACAGAGTTGACACCACAAAAACTGTTTGCAGTACCACCTCCATTTCTTAGAAGCCTCGTCTAACATAAGGAGAAGTGAGAAGAGAAGGAGATTCTAGACACTTTCTAAAAGGTAGAGATAAACATTCCCCCTCTTGATGCGATAAGAAAAATCCACGTTATGCAAAATTTTTAAAAGAAGTATCCACAAGTAAGAAGAAGCTTCTCGATAATGAAAAGGTGAGTATTGGTGAAAACATTTCCCTTGTGTTACAAAAGAAGATACCACCAAAATGTAAGGACCAAGGTATGTTTTTCGTATCTTGCAAAATAGGTAGTGTTGGAATCAAGAAAGCCATGTGCGACTTAGGTGCATCTATTAACGTTATGCATCTGTCTATTCATAAACTAATAAACACAGGTCCTTTGAAAGAAACAGGTGTAATCATTCAGCTTGCAAATAGGTCTATAGTGTATCCGAAAGAAGTATTGGAGGATGTTCTTGTCAAAGTAAACGAGTTAATTTTTCCTACAGATTTTTACATCGTTGACATGGAGGATGAAAACCTGACGAATTTTTCCAATATTCTACTTGAGAGACCATTTTTAAGCACCGCGCGAACGAAAATTGATGTTTGGAGTGAAACACTCACCATGGAATTTGACGGTGAAGTGGTCAGGTTTAATGTTTATGAGGATATGGGTCATTCTAGTGCAATAACAAATGAGACAATACATGAAGTTTCCATTTGTGTTGTGGTCCCAAAATTAGAGCTCAAATCGTTATCAAAACATTTAAGGATTCCGATAGCAAAAAAAGCAAACCTAAATGGAGAAGCTCAAAGACGTCTCAATCCACCGATGATGGAGGAGTCTAGAAAGTGTTTCAAGAACAATGGGAAAGGTTTGAAACCTTTCTACGAGAACATGCAAGTGCACGTAATGGAAGAATTTATCGTCGTCGAGCTAACAACGTTAAACAAAAAGGCTACTTGGGAGGCCACCAAATTCATTTTTAATTTTAATTTTTAATTTTCAATATAATTTCAGTTGAATAAAGATTGTTATTTAATCCATTTCATGTGTCATTTTCAAGGTTTAGAAAAATCTAGTACCAATCGTGTATTGGGCAAGACAAGCTCGGTGCTGTCGTTTATTTTCAAAAATTTACCCAGCATCCTCGAAATTTTACGAAAACGGTCAATTTCACCATCCTCCACCTCATTAAAAACACGGGGAGTACATTTTACCCAATCTTCTCCATTCTTTACATTTACACATTAAGGGCAATGTTGGATTAAGTAAGGGGGATTCATTATGCATGCCATGATTTTTCTCTTTGCATATTGCTTATGATATTAATATTATTTGATAATTATTTTCGCGATTGCATTCTTTCTTATGCTTGTTTAATTTGGATAATTTGGAACTCATGAATAATAATTGTTTGTTTTTTATCAATGCACATTTTGTAAGAGTTAAAATTATTATGAAGAAAGTCGAACACTTTATTAAATTAGAAATTTTTTCTTAGACTTGCTTAATAAAGTACTCAATTATGTAAATAAATAAAGTTTGGATAAAAATAAATACATTATGCCTTGGTTAAGAGTGAAGGTTCGAAAAAGTGACCAAATTGAGTAACCGAGTAGAGGTGTTTGGCTTGTCATCTCAACTCGCGTAAAAAGATCTGAATGACGAACTGGAGCTTGTAACACTCGCTAACCTAGCTGCCATGTAAAATAAGTTAAATACTTTTCAAATTGAGTAATCGGGTTGAGATGTTTGGCTTGTCATCTCAATTCACGTAAAAAATTTGATTATGTCTCATGAAATATATAAAAATAGAAAAAAAAATAAAAGAAAAAGAGAAAAGAAAAATATATATATATGTAAAAGTTGGGTACGATTATTTAGCAAGTTTAATTAAGCTTTAATTTTTGTGAAGTGATTTATTTTAATCATAATGTTTGAAGTTTACAAAATGTGTGTTGATTAAACATAAGCAGTTTTCTATTTTTTATCTTCTAGTTTTTTGTATGACGCTTGGCTTAAGAAGGAAATTCGATTCTGGAAGAATTATCAAATAACATTAGTACAAAATAAACATTATGCTTGAGGACAAATATGAGCTAAGTAGGGGGTTTTGATAACAGGTTAAATTTGCATTATTTTTGTGCTTAAATTGGGTATCCCTACAAATTTGATGAATTTATGTTTTAATCATGACATGATTCAATTGGGATGAAAAGGATCAAATTGCAACATAATCGACAAAATGGGGCCAAATCGAAAAGTTGGAACCGGTAAAGGATTTAGTATTTTTTTGTTTGACCATGTAAAGCTTAAAATAGGAGAAAATTCTAAATTTTTTTTATTTAATTATCATTTTAAGTAGTGGTTAATCTATATTTAGTAAACAATTGTATATAAATAAGGATTGGTGGTGAGATTGAAAGACACACTTGAAACTAAGAGAGTTTAATGCAAATTTCCATTAATTTCTTCTAGATTAGTTTGCGTCAATGCTCTCTATCATTTTTAATTCCAATTGCCTTTTATTCTTTTGTTAGCTAAATTGTTCTTCAAATCCCTTTCTCTTTCCCTTTCCACATTTTCTATAACAATCCATTTCCGGTGATATTAGAAAATGATTAATTAGGGTCTTAAAATTTTAAATTATGAGTTTATATTATTATTATTTAAATATGTTTAATTAATTATATTGGAGTGACTCACGAATTGGTTAAGGAAAATGGAATGTTTAAAATATTAGTTAAGCGGGAATGGGTTAAATTGTAAAGAAGAAAGGAAAATTTGAATTTCATAAAGATTTGTTGTGGTGATTGTTAGAATATTAAATATATGGGAGTGTGGGTAATAAATAAATCATAATCTTTGGTAAATAATAATTTTAGGCTAGAATTAAATTGAAGATAAGTTTTAGTTAATGGACAATTTAGTAATAAATAAAGAAATGATTAAACAAATAAAAGAAAATGGTCTTCTCCATTAGTAGATTTTTCCATAAAAAAAAAAAAGAATTAAAAGAGAAACTCCATTAGAGAGGGAGCTTGGGAATTTCGGTTAGAAGAAGTCATTGCATGTAAGTGTTTTCTTGTGATTTTTGTTGTAAAAATGGTGCTTTTGTGATCTACAAGAAGAAGTCTTTCAAGATTAGAGAATAAATTATGAAAATGACAAGGTTTATGAGTTTTCCATGGATGCTGTTAGAAGCTAATATGTGATACTTTAAGCTTAGAAATTATTGAATTACTTGATTTAGTTAGTAAGGAAAAATAATGGGTAGTGATGAGTAATGTAGTTAGTTTAACTTAATTTAAGTGTTCATGGGAAATTTTGGGAATTAAATAGATGAGGACTTATTTTGAATTGTTCAAATGTTATTTAATTGTTGAGAAGTAGAAATGATTATGGATATGGTCAAATGGGAAAAATTGAGTTTGAGTGTGAAATTGGTAAAGCATAAATCTTTTAGTATAAATAATTGGAAGGAAAAATTGTATGTATTTGTATATGTATATTCATAAATATTTGGTAATGGAAGAATAAGTGCTTGTTGTCATGAGAGTTAAAGTAAAAATATAGATTGTGAAAATGGGATAAATAAAAATGGTTAATTTCATTTCAAATTTGCTTTTGATAGAGCAAGAATTGAGTCGAACAAAAATTAGATGTGAAAAGGAGAAGATCATCGAGAAGTCAACTGCGGATTAAACGACACTCGTAGATTTGGTAAGTTCGTATACTCAAACTTATTATTCTTGGTTTATTGTTCATTTAATTCCATTACATTTACCTTATATAGAAATTATTAAGCCATGTATAACATATATATGAATTCTTGATGAAATTGATGTTGTACTTTGAAATGATAAAAGGGTTGAATTGATTATTATGGTTGATTATGAATTGAGAAAATTGTGGATATGAACTGTACAATATTCGTCGGTTTAACCAACCAGAGCTGGGCTTACTTTCACAGTTTAACTGCTAGGCACTAGGTGTCAGGATTTGATGGATTATTCGTTGGTCAAACCAACCAGAGCTAGGCTCACTTTCGCGGTTTAACTACTAGGCACTAGGTGCCAAGATCATCAGGTTATCCGATTAGCGTTGGACGCAAATCGTTGGTTAATCCAACTAAAGCTGGGCTCATTTATTGTGGTTTATCCACTAGGCACTGGGTGCCATGAATTGACGAAATTTGTTGGTTAATCAAACTAGAGTTGGGCTCACTTATCGCGGTTTATCCGCTAGGCACCAGGTGCCATGAATTGACGAATTTGGTTGATGGTAAAGAGGATGAGTTATTGAACAAGATGGATTAAGGCATAAGTGTTAAGAAAAGGGAATGGAATTTATTTGAACTAACATTAAATTATGAAATAGTACTTTTAATTGTGAAATTGGTCATGTGCATGTGATTACATAAATGTGAATAATGATGAACTAATGTAAGTAAATTTTTATGTTTTCAGGTTAGAAGTTAGTAGATTACAGAATTGGCATCACTGCAAACATCATGTACTCCTAGTCAGTAATAATTCCTTTTTGTCTTTTAACATGTACCTAGGAAAGTTATAGGTGTTTAAGTTTTCTAACACTTGGGTAACTTTTGAGTATAGCTTGTAGGTAAAGTTGATTATGTGAATATGAATAATATGTTAACTTTTGTTGAGAATTATGATATATGAATATCTTGGTTGTTTGTAATGAAATCTTTATGGTTATATATATATAGTATTGGTGAATTAGTGATTTGAATGGTGTACTGAAATTGGTGGTTGTGTTTATTTAGTTTGTGTAGAGAATGAGCCACTTGTTGCTTCTATGTTTGGTATGTTTAGAATGAGGTGCATCATACTCCTAATTGGTAGTTTAAGGTGTGCATTTGAATCAAGTATGTGTTAGTTTCGACATTAGTTAATGTCATGTCTAATAGCTTATTTGGTTAGATAGACTTGTGATAGCATTAGAAATGACCATTAAAATCTCTCTGATTAATGTATACTTTGTCTCCTTTGTATTACATTTAGCATTCATTTTTAGTATTTTATACTCAATATTTGTATTTTCTAAATCAATGTTGTATGGTCATATTTTCTTTCATTTTATTGCAATTGTGCTACTAATGTCGATGCATTCAGCATCAGTTTTGCGTCTAAGATTGTTAGCGCAGGAATTCACCTTAAAAGATCAGCACAGGAAAGCATTCAAAACTGTCGCCACAAGTTTGGTGTAGAATTGCGGCCAGATATGTCACCACATGAATACTTCTACGATTTACTAGGGACTTTACGTTGCTAACGTATCCAGAAGCACCAGCGTAGGAGAATGTCAAGTTGTCCCAGCGAATAAAAATCATAATTTGTGTCTAGAGATGTCGCAATAATCTGTAACTACTTAATGCACAAACCATATTTGCGTGAGTGCATAGCTGGCAATAACAAACTTATAAAGTTGCAAAAAGGGATTTAGATATGAAAAGTAGGGTAGGCCTGTACTTTCCAATGGTTATAAATAGAGGGAATTGAGAGAAGATCATCATCAAGCTAGTGAAGAAATTAATTCCACATTTTCTAATTTTCTTAAAGTGAGCTACCATGGAAGCTTAACTTCCTAGGAGGGTGATCTTGCACAACAAGGAAGCAACTACTTCTGACGAGAAGTGCCTAGGTGCAATGCAAGATAAGCACTTATGGAAGGATTCTAGTAGACTAGGAATAGCATGCTTCAATTTCTTCTTTAAGTCCTCTTGAATGTTGGTGAATTCTATTGATTATTAATTGTGTATGGAAGTACCTATTAATGTTAGATCTATTCTGATTTCTACTCATTTCTTTTCATCTATTTGTATTTGGATTTAACTGTTTTGACTACAAAAGTACGATTGTAGTCACAGTCACTGTAAGGTGCGGTGACAAAGTTAGATTAACAAGTAAGACAACGGAAGCAGCTTGAGGCAAGAAGGAATTCTGGCCACTTGTTCTTAAGTGCAAAGCATTGCCAGCACTGGAAGGTGTGGTAATTATGAGCACTTGGGTCTTTGTTAAACAGAGAAGTTATAGCAGTGAGATTTCATTAGAACTTAATTACGGTGACAATTTATCTATTAGTTACCTTGTAGTCACATTTAGCGTTGCCAACTTGTGAAGTTAGGGATCCCCCCATTTTTTACACTTGATCTACTTTTTTTAATTTTTTG
The DNA here is from genome assembly GCA_039519145.1 of Kokia cookei. Taxonomy (NCBI): domain Eukaryota; kingdom Viridiplantae; phylum Streptophyta; class Magnoliopsida; order Malvales; family Malvaceae; genus Kokia; species Kokia cookei. The sequence goes on from CM076900.1 coordinate 24,092,611, forward strand.
AATTTACGTTACAAACATCTTCAACAAACAATTCATTTTCTATTAATTTGATCTGACATTTTATGTTATAATTGCATTGACAAGTTTAACTATTTTATTTGTGCAGTCTTAACTAATTGCGATGACATTACTTTTAACAATTCTTTTCATTTAAACTCTAATTGCTTCGACAATTTTAGGCAACAAGAACACCATCCTCATGGGATCGATATCCGACAGACTCAAATCTATCTACTATAGTTACATTGACAGTGTCCGCTTGCACATAATTGTTGTGACGTTTATAAGTTGACCAAGTTTTGGCATCGTTTTCGGGGATGGAGTTTGTTTGATGTTTATTTTTGTAGTTGCAATCATTTTTTCTTATCTGACTTTTATTTGTTACTAATCTATTTTATTTCTTTTTTCAATTCTTTTTAGGTGTTTTAAGTCCACAAGGAGAAATCCTGTCAGTTTCGATCTAGAAATTGAAAGAACTATTCGGAGGAAGAAACAAGAGAAAAGAAATATGGCTGGAAATAATAACAATATACCACCATTGCTACCACAAAACACTATTCCTCCAGTGTAGCCACAACAAGTCAACAATATACCGCTGCCACAAGAAGAGAAAATTCTAAGGAGGACAATTAGAGACTTCGTTGTTCCTGTGCTCGATGATCTACAACCAGGGGTTGTTAGACCAGCAATACAAGCTGGCAATTTTGAATTAAAACTGGTGATGTTCCAAATGCTAAACTCGAATGGGCAATATGCTAGTTTGTCTCACGAAGATGCGAGGGAGCATCTCGAATCCTTTCTGCTTATATATGTGCTTCTTTTAGTCAACATGGTGTTCCTGATGACGCCTTAAAGATGCAGTTATTCCGTTATTCTTTGCAAGGAAGAGCACGTACTTGGTTTCTTGGTTAACCGGCTGGATCTATTACTTCATGGAGTGTGCTAGCAACTCAGTTTGTCCACCCACAATGAATGCTAGACTGCGGAATTATATCACGGCGTACCATCAATTAGTTGATGAGAACTTGGACACTACATGGGAACGTTACAAAACTTTGCTAAGATGTTACCCCATGCATGGAATCCCATAGGAAACACAAATCGAGATCTTCTACAATGGATTAAATGCACAGACAAGAAATCTTGTCGATGCATCTTCTAATGGTCCTTTGTTGGATTGCACTTACAAAGAAGTCGTGCGAATCTTAGACAGAATTGCACAAAATGACTATCAATACCCAATTTATCGTTCTGCTCAGGTGAAAACAAATCCTAGAGTTATTGAGTTAGATGTCATTTCAGCCCTAAGTGCACAAGTATCCTCACTGGCGAACATGACATGAATGGGCCGAGTGAAGTTGCCCTTATTCAAGTAGCCCAGCAACTGGATGTCCCGACTTTTTGTTATGAAATTTACGGCAACAACCATAGTTATGAGGATTGTCCATAGCATGCTGAGAATGCATTCTATGTCAATAATATCTGAGGGAATTCATATGGTAACTCATATAACAGTTCAAATAGGACTCAATAACGTTAGGGGACTCAGAATGCATCCACTTACAGATATGGAAATTCTTCAAATCAAGGAAACTTTTGACAAGGGAGTTACAACCATCAACAGTAAAATTATAACCACAGTCCTCAAGTGCATGCACAGCTTGATCAGATGCAATCACATACCTAGATGCAGTCACATAATCAGATGCAATAACATGCTCGAATGCAGCCACAACAGACTGTAATACCAAATATGCAATGACAGCATCAACAACAGTAATAACAGTATTCTCAGCCGAGATCAGATCCATTAACTGCTCTTGAAGCTTTGATGGGTGAGCATATTACCAGAACTAAAGCTATTGTCCAAGGAAATTTTACTTCCATCCGAGCGTTGCAAGCACAACTAGGAGCTGGCTTTTAACATGAGCAGAAGGTCACCAGGTGCTTTGCCCAGTGACAATAAAAATCCAAATCAGAAGGGGAAGGAGCATTGCAAGGCTATCACAGCAGAAGTTGAATCTAAAGAAAACACAGCAGAAGTAAATGAGGAGGTACCACCAGTAGTCACACCTATGCCGACCATTCGACCTACGAAGTTGTAGATATAACTACCAATGTCGACACAACCGGGTGTATCACAACAACCTACTATGAACATACCTTTTCCATTTCCACAGCAATTCAAGGAGAAAGATCATGATAGAGATTACCAAAAGTTTGTATCTACCTTGAAACAATTACATATTAATATACCTTTAGTTGATGCTCTTGTACAGATTCCCAACTATGGGAAATTTATGGAGTTATTAGTAAAGAAGAAGAAGCTATCTAATATCGAGACGATTATGCTCACAGAAGGGTGTAGCGTCTTTCTGAAAAATAAGCTGCCACAAAGAATGAAAGATCCTTGTAGTTTCACAATTCCATGCTCTATTGAAAACCATTATTTAGGTAAAGCCTTATGTGATCTAGGAGCTAGCATTAACCATATGCCATTGTCAACTTTCAGGAAATTAGGAATTGGTCATATGAAACCCACTGCGGTGACATTACAACTTGCGGACAAATTTTTGGCACAACCTGAAGGACAGATTAATGATGCTCTCGTCCATGTTGATAAGTTTGTGTTCCCAGCAGACTTTATCATACTTGATTGCGAAGTCAATAAGGAGGTTCCCATTATTTTGGGACGCCCATTTCTTGCAATAGTACGGACACTTATAGATGTTTTCAAGGGCGAGTTGATCATGCGTCATAATGATGATCATGTTATCTTTAGAGTTTTCATAGCATCTCCATCAAGTAGTAAGGAATAATGTCACCACATTGATGTTCTGGATGAATAAATTATGAAGGAATTTAATAAACGTAGTTCAACAGTGTTAGAGGAATATGCGATGACCTCTGAAGACAATGTCCTACGTAAATGTGACCACAAAGTTGAGGCTAATGTCTGTGAGCTTAGACATGGCTGGCAAATGGAATATTTGGATCTAACTAATAGGACGATCCCCGTTTTCAAACTATCAATTAAAAAAGCTTCAGCTCTAGAGTTAAAGTCGTTGCCAACCATCTAAAATATGTTTTCCTGGGTGGCAATGATACATTGCCAATAATTTTCAGCTCAAGTCTCGATGCAAACCAAGAAGAAAAGTTAATTGAAATATTGAAGCAGCACAAAAGAGTCATTGCCTGGAGCATAGAAAACATCAGAGGCATTAGTCCCTCTTTTTACATGCATAAAATTAGGATGGAAGATGAAAGAAAATAGTCAATTGAACAACAATGAAGATTAAATGAGAAAATGAAGTAATGAAGAAAGAGATCATGAAATGGTTGGATGCAGGCGTTATTTACCCAATCTCTGACAGAACATGGGTCAGCTCAATCCAATGTGTGCTTAAGAAGAGTGGCATCACGGTGGTAAGCAATGATAAAAATGAGCTAATCCCTACTCGCATTGCTACAGGTTGGCGAGTGTGTATGGATTATCGTCGTCTAAATGCGACCACAAAGAAGGATCACTTCCCACTTCCATTCATTGATGAATTGCTAGATAGGCTAGCTGGTAAGGCATATTATTGTTTTCTTGATGGATACTCCGGATACAACTAGATCGCAATCGCACTGACATTTACTTGCCCATTTGGAACCTTTGCCTTTCGACGAATGCCATTTGGTTTATGCAATGCACCAGCTACATTCCAGAGGTGCATGATGGTCATCTTCTCGGATATGATCGAGGATTCATTAGAGGTATTTATGGATGATTTCTCTGTTTATGGGCACAATTTTTTATAAATGCGCTGACAATTTAGCAAAAGTATTAAAGCGATGCGAGGACACCAATCTGGTGCTGAACTGGGAGAAATGCCACTTCATGGCAACTGAAGGCATTATCCTTGGCCATCATATATCTTGTCAGGGCTTTGAGGTTTATAAAACAAAGTTATAAGACCATTGAAAAGCTGCAACCACCCACCAATGTAAAGGGAATAAGAAGTTTTCTCAGCCATGCCGGATTTTATAAACGTTTCATCCAAGACTTCTCCAAGATAGCAAAACCACTTTGCTTCATATTGGATCAAAATAAAAAAAATTTGTTTGATGATGCTTGTTTGAAAGCATTCCCTAAAATTAAATAGCAGCTAGTGCAGGCACCCATTGTCGACACATTGGATTGGTCGCAACCGTTCGAGGTAATGCGTGATGCGAGCGACTTTGCTATGGGTGTTGTGCTTGGACAAAGAAAGGATAAGGTATTTCATTCAATCTATTATGCTAGTAAGACTTTAACTGAAGCGCAGGTGAATTACATAACCATTAAGAAGGAGTTACTGATAGTAGTTTTTGCATTTGACAAGTTCCATTCGTATCTTGTCGGCGCAAAAATCACAATTTATACTGATCATTTTACCTTGAGATACTTTTTTGCTAAGAAAGATGCAAAACTCAGGCTGATTAGATGGATTCTACTATTACAAGAATTTGATGTTGAGATTAAAGACAGGAAAGGATCGGAGAACCAAGTAGCAGACCACTTCTTTCGTTTGAAATCTGAAAGTGAAGATGGAAATAAGTCACAAATTGTTGACGCATTTCCAGATGAGAAGTTATTCTTTGTCAATGCATCTCCATGGTGTGCAGATGTTGTCAAATATCTAGTTTGTAGAAAGCTACCATTGAGTGCAACAGGTCACCGAAAGGTTAGATTTCTTCGGGATGTTGCGTAGTATCATTGGAATGAGCCATACTTGTTCAAGGTATGCGTTGACAACATCATTTGTCGCTACGTTCCTGAGGAAGAAATGCTTTCCATCTTGAAGCATTGCCACGATGCTCCTTATGGAGGCCATTTTGGTGGTGTTAGGACTACTGCAAAGGTCCCACAATCAAGATTTTTCTACCCTATATTGTTTCGAGATGCCCACACTTTTGCTCAACAGTGTGACAAATGTCAGTGCACTAGATCAATATCTCGACACAACGAGATGCTATAATAACCTATCATAGAAGTTATGCTCTTTGATGTTTGGGGTATAGACTTTATAAAACCATTTCCAAATTCTTTTGGAAATGTATATATTTTAGTCGCTATTGACTATGTCTCCAAGTGGATCAAAGCAATAGCTGTTCCAAAGGACGATGCTTGGACGGTGTTAAAGTTCTTTCACACATACGTCCTTACACAATTCGGAACACTTAATAAGCGACCAAGGCACTCACTTTCATTGTAACCAAGTGGCGACAACTTTAAAATGATATGGTGTGAAGCATCGCATGGTAACCACATATCATCTACAAACTAATGATCAAGCGACAGTATCCAATCAGCAAATTAAAGGTATTCTTGAGAAGGTGGTCAATCCATCTAGATATGATTGGTCTTCACGATTAAATGATGCATTGTGGGAGTTTCGCACTGCATACAAAACACTGTTAGGGATGTAGCCATATCAGTTGGTGTTTGGTAAATCCTGTCACTTGCCCGTCAAACTTGAACATAAGCCTATGTGGGCAATCAAGCAAGTGAACATGGACTATGCTACTGCTGGGCAGAAAAGATTGTTAGACATTTCAGAATTGGAAGAAATTCGACGCAATGCTTATGAAAATGCTGCCATTTACAAGGAAAAAACTAAGAAATGGCATGACATCATTTTGCGGTGACAATTTTCCACAAGTCAATTAGTGCTTTTATTTAACTCACGTTTAAAATTGTATCCAGAAAAATTGCGCTTAAGATGGTTAGGCCTTTTTGAAGTTTTCAAAGCATTTTCACATGGTGCGGTGACAATCAAAGATTTAGACGATGGGTACCAATTCAAAGTGAATGGCCAACAATTAATGAACTAACAAAGCCCAAACATTACCAAACAAAATGAGACCATTAACCTTGTCACATTTTGTTAAAATATCATTGCAATTTTTATTTTTTCTATTTACTTATCTTTTATTTTCCTTCAATTAGTTACTTTAGTTTTTTTTTACAGGAATAAAAGATCTCCTTTTTGTCAACGCACACGAAAGCAAAACTTGTCGACGCATCCAATTGATGACTCAACGAAGCATTTCAAAAAAGAATCATGTCAGTTGACTCACCCTGATCCCTTACCATTGGATCAATCTGAAAAAGTACGATCTTTGTTCTGGTATTTATTGGCTACAAGCATAATGTACTCTCACGACAGCAACAATCATCACGCCTTTCCACCTCCATCTTCTATAAAATACCCTACTCGTGTCGACTGTATCTTCACATTCACATCCACCATTGTTACTGTAACTCTACTTTTCTTCAACCTGCAGTTTTTTCTGCAAATATCTTCACTATGTTTCTCTCATTTAGTTATGGCAAGAACTCGTGGTTCTAAGACCCCGTCGAAACCTATGGCTGAATCGTCGGCAGCGATGGTTTGAAATGTCGACCAGCAACCACCCAAAGAGCTTGTCCTAGTTTTAACGAAAGCAGCAATAGACCGTTTTCATGAGGTGATGATGAAAAGAAACTTCCATCCTGATCAGAGATTTCAACTATCCCCACTACTGAAGTTGGGGAAACAAGTTGTTAGAACAATTTCGCATTTAGGCTGGGAGCAATTATGTGATCATCCGAGAGGGTACTCCCCATCTATGGTAAGAGAGTTTTATACTACCTTAGTTGATCCAAAGCAGGAGTTCATCTTTGTCCGTGAATATTTGTTGTCATGGAGCATTGATCACATCAATGCCCTATTTCACATTGCTGAGAGAGAAGACGAGCAAGTCGAGTTTTTGGAAAACTTGACTTAGAAAGGCGTTGATATATTGTAAAATGATTTATATGTCTACGGTGCTGTTAGGACTGGCAACAATCCAAATAATTATATGATGCACCATTGTTACCTCATTATCCAAAGTAAAGTGTGGTTTAACTTCATAAACTGTCGTCTCCTCCCATCTACTCACAGTACTACCGGTACACTAGACAGAATGTGCCTACTACATTCTATTATCAAGGGCCGTCGAATTGATGTTGAAGCAATCCCTCACTAGGAAATCGCTGAATCTGCCACCAAACAAATAGGTATCATGTCTTTCCCTTCTCTGATCATGCTATTGTGTAAATGAGGGGCATTGTGCCTCACGAAGAAGAATAATAATTTTTGGAGAACAAAGGCCCGATAAATGATGTTTCGGTGGAACAAATGACGAAAGGCCAAGAAACCCTTATTATGAAGGAAGTACTACCAAAGAAGGAGAAATGAAAAGAGAAAAAGGACACCAAAGCTCATACACCCACGGATCCCTAGATTTGGAAGAAGCTTACTGAGATTGAACAGATTGTTTATTGGATGAGCATCCAATAAATCAAACTTATCGACACAATGGATGAGATGGAGTATAGACAGAACCTATTCTATGCTTATACAAGGGCATGGAATATTGCCATTGTCAATGCATTAAGCAACTTAAGCTAGCATCCCATGCCACAATTTCCTATGTTCCCACCTATCATCAGGGAGGCAACACCATCCACTGAGCATGTTGCATCGGAAGGCAAAACTCAGTCTGTCCACTCCCCCCAAATGGTCCACAGTTCTGATGATGAGGACCAAGAAGTCCATTCGAGGGATGTAGAGGATTGTTTCCATAATATTACCAGCCTTTTTTAGGATGAATTTTCAATTAGTTTAAGGGCTAATATGGCGGAAAGAGAAGCCGATGCTGCTGAAGAAGAATGCACAACTATTGCCTCTACAGGTGTTGAAGAGGAAGAAGAGAAAAGAGAAAAGGAAGGAAGAGAAGAAAAGAGAAGGAAAAAGAGAATAAAGAGAATTTTGTGCCGACAAATTTATTGGAGGAATTTGTAGCCGCACTTGCTAGTGTGGGCGCATCTGTTGAAAACCTTGCACCATTTGAAGCGAGCCAAGCCGAGGCCATCACATCTAGCAATGAGGATTTTATTCCTCAGGTTATTATGCCATATGTGGCACCACTTGCTGAGATTCATCCATCGGATGTGACTGTTGATGAAGCCAACATCCAATCGACCATAGAGGAGCAATCCACTGCACCGGTTGACCCCAAGGAGAAAAAGCGCAAACGTAAGGAAAAGGCAAAGCGCAAAAAGTAACGCTCTAAAAAGAAAAAGAAGTCCAAAGCAGCCATATCCTCAGCTACAACACACTGAGTTTATTTTTTATTTTTTGGTACTTAGTTTAGTTGCATACATTTCATTTAGTTGTCATTACATTTTGTGCCTCTACATTTTACTTGTCAGCACATTTGCATTATAGTTGCACTTCCATTCATATTTGTATAGTATTGTCAATGCATTGGGGACAATGCAGACACTAAGTTTGGGGGAAAATGTGTATGGAATGGAAATGCAATTGCACCCACAAGTTTAGGAATTTATTTATCTTTTTAGTTGAATGAAAGGATGCAAAGTTATGAAAAATGTGACCACAATTTTTCATTTGATGCTTAATTCTTAATTATGTGAGATGATAATGTATGAATTAGATGAAAGTGATTGAATGTTGTACCCTTCTGTCTTTGGATGAATAAGTGAAATTGCATTAGTAATAAATGAGTAGTATCATTATTTGAATCTTAAATTAACTTACCATTTGCAACTATATATATATACTAATAAAAGACACTCCAATGTGGGTGCATTGTTACTTAACAAGGGGGAACACTCCACTGCAAGTGTTAGAAAAATTATCTAGCCAAAGGTTATCACTACAAAAGTGTGTGTCAACGTTATTACATGCTCTTTGGGGGTTTGTTGCACCCCATCGTTACTGCGCAGGAACAAGAGTATAGTAATACAATGACATCTCTCAGTCGCATAAAAAAAAGAGAAAGAAAAGTTGATAAAAAAGAAGAAAATACATGTATATGACAATAAATGTTGTATTGGTTAAGAAAATTTAAGATTTAAAGCATGATGCCAACATTAGTGAAGTTGCAGTTTTGATTATTCATGCCTATAAATTATCGGCACGATGTTCTATCATATGAATGTAATTTATATATTATGATCTCAGAGAACTTAATTTGCTAAAATTAGTATTGCGGTGACAAGAACTTTTATATGACTTTGCTAGCTTTTATTTAGCTGAGGACAAGTAAAAACTCAAGTTTAGGGGTGTGAAAGCATTAGAAATTACCATTAAAATCTCCTTGATTAGTGTATACTTTGTCTCCTTTGTATTACATTTAGCATTCATTTTCAGCATTTTATACTTAATATTTGTATTTTCTAAATCAGTGTTCTATGGTCTTACTTTCTTTCATTTTATTGCAATTGTGCTACTAATGTCGATGCATTTAGCATCAGTTTTGCATCTAAGGTTGTCAGCGCAGGAATTCATCTTAGTAGATCAGCACAGGAAAGCATTCAGAACTGTCTCTACAAGTTTGGTGTAGAATAGCGGCCAAATATGTCACCACATGAATACTTCTACAATTTTCCAAGGACTTTACGTTGCTAACGTATCCAAAAGCACTAGAGCAAGAGAATGTCAAATTGTTGCAGCGAATAAAAATTATAATTTGCGTTTAGAGATGTTACGATAATCTGCAACTACTTAATACACAAATCAAATCTACATGAGTGCATAACTAGCAATAACAAACTTATACAGCTACAAAAAGAGAGTTAGATCTGAGAAAGAGGGTAGAACTGTACTTTCCATTGGTTATAAATAGAGGGAATTAAGATAAGGTCATCATCAAGCTAGTGAAGAAATTAATTTCACATTTTTTTTATTTTCTTAAATGAGCTTCATGGAAGCTTAACTTCCCAAGAGGGTGATCTGGCGCAACACAGAAGCAACTACTTCTGATGAGAAGTGCCTAGGTGCGATGCAAGAGGAGCACTTAGGGAAGAATTCTAGTAGACTAGGAATAGCATGCTTCAATTTCCTCTTTAAGTCCTCTTGAATGTTGATGAATTCTGTTGACTATTAATTGTGTATAGAAGTACCTAGTAATGTTAGATCTATTTTGATTTCTACTCAATTCTTCTCATCTGTTTATATTTGGATTTAACTGTTTTGACCACAGAAGTGCAATTGTAGTCACAGTCACTGGAAGGTGCAGTAACAAAGTTAGATTAACAAGCAAGACAATGAAAGTTGCTTGAGGCAAGAAGAAATTCTAGCCACTTGTTCTTAAGTGCGAAGCATTACCAGCACTGGAAGGTGTGGTAATTGTCAGCACTAGGGTCTTTGTTAAATAGAGAAGTCGATAGCAGTGAGATTTCATTAGAACTTAATTGCAGCGACAATTCATCTATTAGTTACCTTGTAGTCACATTTAGCGTTGCCAACTTTTGAAGTCAGGGATCCCCTCATTTATTTACACTTGATCTACTTCTTTTAATTTTCTAATTTTATGTTACAAACATCTTCAACAAACAATTTATTTTCTATTAATTTGCTCTGGTATTTTATGTTATAATTGCATTGACAAATTTAACTCTTTCATTTGTACAGTCTTAACTAATTGCAGTGACATTACTCTTAACAATTCTTTTCATTTAAACTCTAATTGCTTCGATAATTTTAGGCAACAAGAACACCATCCTCGTGGGATCAACATCCGACAGACTCAAATCTGTCTACTATACTTGCATTGACAGTGTCCGCTTGCACATAATTGTTGTCACGTTCATAGGTCTATCAACTTGTTATTTGAAAGGATGCACATGTTAGTAAATTAGATGAAAGCATAACTTTAGGTTAACTTGCTAAAGAATGTAGGCGAATTTGGTATCTTGTTGAGGAAGTAAAACATGGTACATACAGCCTGTGACACGGGTTGTCACACGGTCGTGTGCCATATTTTAGGTACAAGGTAATTTACACGGGCTGCTACACGGTCGTGTGGCCCTTGTTCGATTAGACACACAGTCTGGCACACGCTCCCACCCACAGGCGTGTGAATCAAGTTAGAATTAAATACGCAACCTGTCACAAGGTTTGTGACACAGCTGTGGGAAGTTTTTTGAGTAAGAACACTGACTGGTACACGACTAAGAGCACGCTCGTGTGTGAGTAGATACACGAGTGTTTGTTTGAGACACACGATCATGTGCCCCTGTTTTGAAATGTATTTATAATATTGAAATGTTTGTCATAGTTCGTATTGAAGCATGATACTGTGAGATGTTCGTACATGATATGAGCGATTAAATTAGAGTATATTACATGCTTAGTGAATGAATCACATGTGTTGTGGGATTATTTTACTTAAATTTGAATGGTTGTTTGAAAAGACTTAGTGAACTTATAATTTCACGTAATACTTCGAAACCATAATCGATGACGATTACGGGTTACGGGTGTTACAATTAGTGGTATCAAAGCTTTCGAGTTTAACCAATTCTCAACCTAAATGAACTCGTATTTGCGTCTAGAGGTACATGCCAATGTCGATTTATAGTAGAGTCGGGATGTAAGTGCTGATATGAAATATTTGTTTTATAGAAAAAGGTTAAATGATGTTTGACGAATCCAATAACATGGTATGTCAAGAAAATATTGATTGTGAATCTGTTGAGGAGTTGGAAATAGCCGAGGACATTACTCCAAATATGCCATCGAATGGTGCACAGCAAGCAAGTGATAATAGAGGCCTAGATGAGGGTTAAAATGTTACAAATTTATTACGCACGATTGCTTAAACCCTTCAGAGGGTAGCTGGAGTAAATCAGATGGTGACACCAATAACTGTGGCCAAACGAGCTCCTATTAAGGAGTTAAGAAGATACGGTGCTACGAAATTTACGAGATTAAAAGGTGTAGATCCGTCAACTGTTGAACAATGGTTAGAATCCACGACAAAAATCTTATAGCAATTAGAATGTACTTCCTGAGAAATTGTTATTTGTACAGTATTGTTATTGCAATGCGAAGCTTATACATGGTGGCAGATAGCCACGAGGCACGTTCCTAAAGAAAAGGTTAACTTGATTTTTTTCCAAGCTGAATTTAAAAAGAAGTATTTCGGAGAATGTACCTGGAAGATAGAAAACAAGAATTTCTCTTGCTGAAGCAAGGAAATATGTCAATGGTGGGTTATGAACGAGAATACTCAAGACTCAGCAAATATGTCGCGAAACTAATTCCTATATAAGAAGAAAGTTGCAAAAGATTTCTACAAGGCATGAAAGATAAGATAAGAACTCAGTTGATAGCTTTAAAGATCAAAGAATTTGTGGATTTATCGGAAAGAGCAAAAACGGTGTAACAATCTTTGGGTTTGAGCAACAAAGTAGAACATCCTCATGCTACTGGAAAATGTTTTGGAACTTCCAATTTCTTTTCGGCACCAAAACATAACAAGGAGAGTCGAGAATTCAAAAAATCAATTGTGAGATCAATCGTGCTACACAAAACACAAGATCGACAACCTACAATGTCAGTCGATAGTGTTAAAGGGCCAAACAGAGAATCAAAAATGCAACCTGTGAGCATTCTGGAAAAAAGCACTGGGGAAAATGCTGGAAACTGACTAAAGGTTGTTTTCGATACGGGTCGTTAGATCACTTTGCACTAGAATGTCCCAAGAACGAAGATAATATGCTCACTGTTGTTCAGAGAAGTACCTCTGTTAAACGGGGTCGAGAAATAAGTAGAGGGGGAATGGTTCAAAGAGGTGGATCAAGGAGGGGAAATGAATCCAATACACATCAATCAAAAATCAGAGCAACAGTTTGTGCATACATTATAAGAACTCGTGATTAGGGAGATACTACCGATGTAGTAGCAAGTATTTTTCTTTTATACTCCACACTTGTATACACTTTAATAAATCATGTCTCTTGACACTCATATATTAATTCGAGATTGCTTAAAACGGGGAGTCTAAAAACTGAAATGTCTCGGGTAGCTATGTTAGTATCGAGTCCTTTGGGTCAAACTATATTAGTAGATCAAGTATGTAAACGATGTCCGTTAGAAATTCAGGATTTACTATTTCCTGTAGATTTATTGATTATGCCTTTCGAGGATTTTGATGTGATTTTGAGGATGGATTGGTTGACCGAACATGGATTCATTCTTGATTACCTTAAGAAAATATTTTCAATTCAAAATGTGAATGGGGGATCATTGAAGTTAATGGTGCCAGATTAAGTGGATCAACTTGAATGATCTCAACAATTAAAGCAAAAAAAATGATGAAAAAGGGGTGTGAAGCTTTCTTAGCTTATGCTATTAACTCTAAGTCTAAAAAGAGTGAAATGAGCAACATACGGACGGCTTACGAGAATTCTAACGTGTTTCCTGAAGAGTTGCATGGAATACCACCCACTCGAGAGGTAGAGTTTGCAATTGAAGTGTTGTCGGGTATAGCTCCAGTATATATAGCTCCGTATCGAATGGCACCTATAGAATTGAAAGAATTGAAAATTTAGCTGTAAGAATTATTAGAACATGGATTTATTCAGCCGAGTATATCGCTCTGGGGAGTTCCTGTTTTATTCGTTAAGAAGAAATATGGTATAATGCGACTTTGCATAGATTATCGTCAGCTAAATAACTTGACAATTAAGAATCGTTACCCCTTCCACGTATCGACGATTTGTTTGATCAACTTAAAGGAGCTTCTGTATTTTTAAATATCGATTTAAGATCGGGATACTATCAGCTGAAAGTAAAAGAGAGCGATATTTCAAAAATAGTTTTTCGGACTAGTTATGGGCACTATGAATTTTTGTTGATACCCTTCGAATTAACGAATGCTCTAATCGTATTTATGGACCTAATGAATCGCATCTTTCAACCAAATCTTGATCAGTTCGTGGTTGTCTACATCGATGATATTTTGATTTATTCAAAATCAGAGGATGAACACGAACAATATTTGTGAATTGTGCTACAAGTGTTACAAGAGAAACAGTTATACGAAAAATTTAGGAAATACAAATTTTGGTTACCAGAGGTGGTATGAAATATCAGCTGAAGGTATATGAGTGGATCCGAAAAAGATAAAAGCAATTATTCAAAGGAAAGCACCCAAGAATGTATCGAAAATTTACAGTTTCATTGGCCTAACCGGATATTATCATCATTTTGTGAAGGGATTCTCAAAAATAAGAATGCTGATGACAAAGCTCCATCAAAAGCATGCTGCAGTTTTTTGGAGTCGAAAATGTCAAGAGAGTTTTGATGAGTTGAAGCGATTATTGACAGAGGCACCAGTTTTAGCCTTACCGAAATCAAGAAAAGCATTTATAGTTTACAGCGATGCATCATTGAACGGTTTGGGCTGCGTATTGATGCAAGAAGGGAAAGTGATTGTGTATGCTTCTCGACAGTTGAAAACTAATGAACATAACTATCCAACTCATGATTTGGAGCTTGCGACAGTGATCTTTGCTTTAAGATTTAAAGACACTATTTGTATGGAGAGAAATGTCATATATTCATGGAACACAACAGTCTTAAATACCTTTTGACTCAGAAAGAGTTGAATTTGAGACAACGACGTTGGGTTGAGCTTTTGAAAGACTATGATTGCATCATTGATTACCATCTCGATAAAGCAAGTGTCGTAACGGATGCATTAAGTAGAAAGGCAGTTTATGAGCTATGAGCATTGTTTGCTCGACTCAGTGGAAATGATGATGGGAGTTTATTCACTGAACTGGTAGTCAAACCAATGTTGTTAGAAAAAATCAAAGTTGTTGCTTAGTTTAACGATGAAAGATTTATGAAAATTAGAGAAAGAGTACGAGATGGTATAATTGAAGACTTTTGCATTGATGATCACGGTTGTTTAAGATTTATGCATCGACTTTGCATTCCGCAAAATGATGATTTAAAAGAGATATTACTGCATGAAGCACATGATAGTAAATTTGCTATGCATCTAAGCGGAACAAAAATGTATCGAGATTTACGAGAATTGTATTGGTAGTCGGGAATGAAAAGGGAAATTGCTGACTTCATAAGCAAATGCCTTACGTGTTAGAAGGTGAAAGCGGAACATCAAGTCCCTACGAGACTTCTCCAACCTATTTCTATCCCTAAATGGAAATGAGAATGTATTGCTATGGATTTTGTAACTGGGTTGCCTTTGTCTCTAAACAGGAAGAATGCGGTGTGGGTGATTGTGGATAGGTTTACAAAGTCGGTACACTTTATCGCGGTTAGAACTGATTGGTCACTACAGAAGTTAGTAGAAACGTATATATGAGAGATTGTCAGATTACATGGAGTGCCTGCCTCGATTATGTCCGATAGAGATCCTGATTCACTTCGAGATTCTAGAAACAATTACATGAATCTCTTGGCACGAGACTTAACTTCAACATAGCTTTTTATCCACAAACGAATGGACAATCAGAACGTACCATTCAAGTTCTAGAAGATATGCTTAGAGCCTATGTAATTGACTTCGAGGCAAGTTGGGAACGTTATTTACCATTAGCAAAATTTGTATATAATAACAGTTTCCAAGCAAGTGTACAAATGGCTCCATAAGAAGCTTTATACGGTCTTCGTTGTAAAATGTCAATTTATTGGTCCGAATTGAGTGAAAATATGGTGGGAAGGGAATTAATTCAAGAGACAGAAGATATGAGCAAGGTGATTCGGGAAAGGTTAAAAGCAGCATCGGATAGATAGAAATCATATGAGGACATGAAACGTTGTGATATTGAGTACTCTTGGTGATACAATCTTCTTACGAGTATCTCCATGAAAGAAAATATTACGATTTGGCAAGAAGGGACAACTGATTCCTCAAGTGGGACCGGTGGCGTACCGTTTGGCTTTACATGATATCGATCGAATCCATCTCATGTTATTTCGACGAATGAAAAGGAATGCAACCTAATTTATCATATGAAGAAGAGTCTGTTGAGATTTTGGCTCGTGAAGTAAAAGAATTACGTCATAAACAAGTTCCTTTGGTGAAAGTTCTTCGGCATAGTCATAACTTTGAAGAAGCGACATGGGAGGAATCACTGAAATCTCAGTATCCTCACCTCTTCTTTGGTAAGATTTTCGAGAATGAAAACCCCTAAGGAGGGAAGAATTGAAATGACCCATTTCCGATGATATTGGAAAATGATTAATTAAGGTCTTAAAATTTTAAATTATGAGTTTATATTATTATTATTTAAATATGTTTGATTAATTATAGTGGACTAACTCATGAATTGGTTAAGGCAAATGGAATGTTTAAAATATTTATTAAGAGGGAATGGGTTAAATTGTAAAGAAGGAAGGAAAATTTGAATTTCATAGAGATTTGTTGTGGTGATTAATAGAATATAAAATATATGGGAGTGTGGGTAATAAATAAATCATAATCTTTGGTAAATGACAATTTTAGGCTAGATTTAAATTAAAGATAAGTTTTAGTTAAAGGATAATTTAGTAATAAATAAAAAATGATTAAACAAATAAAAGAAAATGGTCTTCTCCATTAGTGGATTTTTCCATAAAAAAAAAAAAGAATTAAAAGAGAAACTCCATTAGAGAGGGAGCTTGGGAATTTCGGTTAGAAAAAGTCATTGCATGTAAGTATTTTCTTGTGATTTTTGTTGTAAAAATGGTGCTTTTGTGATCTACAATAAGTCTTTCAAGATTAGAGAATAAATTATGAAAATGACAAGGTTTGTGAGTTTGCCATGGATGTTGTTAAAAGCTAATATGTGATACTTTGAGCTTAGAAATTATTGAATTACTTGATTTAGTTAGTAAGGAAAAATAATGGGTAGTGATGAGTAATGTAGTTAGTTTAACTTAATTTAAGTGTTTATGGGAAATTTTGGGAATTAAATAGATGAGAACTTATTTTAAATTGTTCAAATGTTATTTAATTGTTGAGAAGTAGAAATGATTACGGATATGGTCAAATGGGAAAAATTCAGTTTGAGTGTGAAATTGGTAAAGTGTAAATCTTTTAGTATAAATAATTGGATGGAAAAATTGTATGTATTTGTATATGTATATTCATAAATATTTGGTAATGGGAGAATAAGTGCTTGTTGTCATGAGAGTTAAAGTGAACATATAGATTGTGAAAATGGGATAAATAAAAATGGTTAATTTCATTTCAAATTTGCTTTTGATAGAGCAAGAATTGAGTCGAACAAAAATTAAACGTGAAAAGGAATCATCGAGAAGTAAACTGCGGATTAAACGACACTCAAAATTTGGTAAGTTCGTATACTCGAACTTATTATTCTTAGTTTATTGTTCATTTAATTCCATTACATTTACCTTATATAGAAATTATTGAGCCATGTATAGCATATATATGAATTCTTGATGAAATTGATGTTGTACTTTGAAATGATAAAAGGGTTGAATTGATTATTATGGTTGATTATGAATTGAGAAAATTGTGGAAATGAATTGTACAATATTTGTTGGTTTAACCAACCAGAGCTGGGCTCACTTTCACAGTTTAACTGCTAGGCACTGGGTGTTAGGATTTGATGGATTATTCGTTGGTCAAACCAACCAGAGTTAGGCTCACTTTCGCAGTTTAACCGCTAGGCGTTGGGTGCCAAGATCATCGAGTTATTCAATTAGCGCTGGGCGCAAACCGTTGGTTAATCCAACTAGAGATGGGCTAATTTATTACGATTTATCCGCTAGGCACCGAGTGCCATTAATTGACGGATTTGGTTGATGGTAAAAAGGATGAGTTATTGAACAAGTTGGTTTAAGGCATAAGTGTTAAGAAGATGGAAGAACATTTATTTGAACTAAGGTTAAATTATAAAATAGAACTTTTAGTTGTGAAATTGGTAATGTGCATGTGATTACATAAATGTGGATAATGATGAACTAATGTAAGTATTTTTTTATGTTTTCAGGTTAGAAGTTAGTAGATTACAAAATCGACGTCACTACAGACATCTCGTACTCCTAGTTAGTAATAATTTCATTTTGTCTTTTGGCATGTACCTAGGAAAGTTATATGTTTCTAAGTTTTCTAACACTTGGGTAACTTTTGAGTATAACTTGTTGGTAAGGTCAATTATGTGAATATGAATGATATGTTAACTTTTGTTGAGAATGATGATATATGAATATCTTGGTTGTTTGTAATGATATCTCTTTATGGTTATATATATATAGTATTGGTGTTTTGGTGATTTGAATGGTGTATTGAAATTGATTGATTGTGTTGATTTAGTTTGTGTTGGGAATGAGCGTCATGTTGCTTCTATGTCTAGTATGTTTAGAAAAAGTTGCATCATACTCCTAATTGGTAGTTTAAGGATGCATTTGAATAAAGTATGTGTTGGTATAGTTAATGTCATGTCTAATAGCTTATTTGGTTAGATGGACTTGTTATTTAAAAGGATGCACATGTTAGTACATTAGATGAAAGCATAACTTTAGGTTAACTTGTTAAAAAATGTAGGCTAATTTGGTATCTTGCTGAGGAAGTAAAACAGGGTACACATGACCAGTGACAAGGACTGTCATACGGCCATGTGCGATATTTTAGGTGCAAGGCAATTTACACAGGCAGACACACGGGCTACTACACAGTCGTATGGCTCTTGTTCGATTAGAAACACGGTCTAGCACACACTCCCACTCACAGACGTGTGAATCAAGTCAGAATTAAACACATGGTCTGTCACACAATTTGTGACACGACCGTGGGAATGTTTTTCAAGTAAGAACACGACCTAGTACACGACCAAAAGCACGGGCGTGAGTGAGTGGATACACGAGCGTGTGTTTGTGACACACGCCCGTGTGCCCCTATTCTGAAATGTATTGTATGATATTGAAATGTTTATCATAATTTGTATTGAAGCATGATATTATGAAATGTTAGTACATGATATGAATTATTAAATTAGAGTATGTTACATGCTTAGTGAATGAATTACATGTGTTGTGAGATTATTTTACTTAAATTTGAATGGTTGTTTGAATAGACTTAGTGATATTATAATTTTTTGTAATACTTCGGAACCCTAATCAACGACGATTATAGGTTACGGGTGTTACATTTTCCATCACCATTAAACCAATTACCATAGTCCAACAAGAGCATGAATAAATTCATGCCTCACTAAACTTCCATCTTAGCCTTAGGCCAGTATTCTTTCCGATCAAGAATCGTGAGATATGAATTCGAGTTAAATATCTTTCATACAATATTCATCATCTCGCAAGAATATTGGGATACTACAATTTGTCCCTTAAAAGTAAACTTGCTTTCAACACAAAGTGCACGTTGGATTGAAGTCGTTTTAACGTAAAGTTAGGAAAAAAAATCGATCGTGCTGTATTCAAATTTTTGCGAACAAATTGGGTTCTTCAAAACGCAATGCTATCGAGGTCTTGAATCACGAACACGTGTATCGCGATTAGACAATCGATAAGAGTTGGTTTAACAGGTTATACCGAAACCAACTACGAAAGAAAAAATTGGTGGCTAAAACGTTCTTGACTGCTATACCCATCTTACTGTTCGAAAGAGAAAACGTCATTTCAAGGATCATATAAAAAACCGAAGCACACCGAGTCTAAGGCTAAAACTATTTAATTCTGATTACAAATTTACATTTAATTTCTTATTTTATTTTGTGACTTTTTAAAATTTTTATTTTTGTTATCTCACTTATTTTTTGAATGTTTTCGACACCACCTATTTATTTATTTATTTTCCAACAATACAACTTCAAATTGTGGACTCGACTATTGACACGACGAAAGTCTTACTCGAGAAAAGAACACAAAAATAAATTACAACAACCAATCCCTATGAAATCGACCTCACTACCTTATATTATTATTTTATATTATTTATCGTAAGAATATTTATTTTATGATTTCAACACCCATCAATGTTCTTTTTGGTGAGGCTGTTCTTTTAAAGAGGTTATGGTCTTAAAGGTTATTTTAAGTGACTATAAAGTAATTTCTAGACAGTGTATTAATTTTGACAAATCTACTATCATTTTTAGCAAAAACACATCAAAGACAACTCGAGTACTTATATCAGGAGAATTGGGAGTTCAATATTCTAATAATTTTGAAAAATACCTAAGCTTACCTAATATAGTTGGTCGACAGAAAAAGGCCTCGTTTTAGAGAATGAAGGATCATCTTAAGCAAAAAGTGTATGGATGGGTTAATTGTTTTCTTTCTCATGGAAGGTAGGTATTCATCAAAGCTGTCCTACAAGCCATACAAGCTAGCCCTACTTATGCTATGGCTTGCTTCCTACTTCCTAAGTCACTTTGTAACAAGATGAAAAGTTTTTTTACTGGGTTTTGCTAGCTAAAAGATCATGGTAGGTGCTGTGTTCATTGGTGTGAATGGTATCAAGTATGCAATCTAAAGGAACGCGGAGGCATGGGGTTTAAAAATTTCGCAAATTCAATATTGCCTTATTAGCTAAACAAGGCTGGAGACTCGTTGATAATCCTGATTTTTTATTGGCTCGTCTTTTAAAAGCAAAACATTATCCTAATTGTAACTTTTTTCAGTTTTGATATCTGATACCTTTTATACGTGAAAAAACATTTAGTCAACGAGGAAAGTATTAATAAAATGCTTTGTTAGGGTGTTGGTACCGGTTCAAAAACTTCCATTTTAATTGATGCTTGGATTCTTGGTGCCTCAGATTTTAGACTATCTCATCCGATTATTAATGATGGCTTGTTAACAGTTGATCAACTAATTGATAGCAATAGCAGGCGTTGGATAAGTGACAGTTGATGCTGAACATATTTTGCACATCCCCTAGCGATAACTCCACATGATGATGAGTTGGTTTGGGTTGGTGAGGCCTCAGGTGTCTTCTCCGTACGAAGTGTCTACAAACTATTACAATTAGGTTTGTCTAATCCTACGTTTAATTTACAGGCCACTTCTATCAATTCTATAAAAAAATCTATGGAGTCTAAACATCGCTCCAAAAATAAAAATTTGTATTTGGTGCATCTCGAGGAATTTTATCCTTACTAAGGAGAATATGCGTCGTCGAAGGTTGCTGTTGGATGCCATGTGCCTGGTCTGTGATAATGGCATGGAAGATCTTGTTCACGTTTTTGCGATTGCCCTGTCACAAAAGAAATTTGGGAGTTATTGGGGTTCAATCATGTGTTTCCTAATAATACTCAGAACTGGTTTGAATGGCTTACTTAGACCTTTGGTCGATTATCACGAAGCCAGGCTAGGGTTTTTGCTGTACTATATGGAACCTCTGGAACGAGCAGAATAGACGGGTTCATGAAAACGTTCGTCGAACAGGGGAAGAGTTAGCAACTTTCGTTATCAGTTACATACATGAAATAGATGGACCAGAAGCAAAGTTACCTGGTGTTCCAAAGATAACAGTCAGATGGAAACCCCCCCCCCCCCGCCACAGTAGCGAAGATAAATTTTGACGCCTCCTTTGACCCAAAGGAGTCCAGATCGGGTTCTGGAGTGGTTATCAGAGACAAAAGGGGAAAAGTCCTTGTGTCCACTGGTATTCTCCATGGCCGGGTTTGATCCGTTTTCTAAGCGAAAGTCCATGCGTGTTGGGAAGCAATTGAAGTAGGAGTAAGGCTCGAGTTCCAAAAATCCATAATTGAGGGGGACTCCCTCTCAATGATTAAAAAATGCAAACAGGATGAGACAGATAAATCTGAGATCTGTGCCTATATATGTAATATTAAGAGTCTTTCCCATGAGTTTCAGTGATTTCATTTTCAGTATATAGATCGGTGCGCTAATAGTCTTGCAGACAATCTAGCTAAGGAAGTTCTTCGAAAAGGAAGGGAGTTTTACCTGTAGAGTTCCGTCCCTAGGTGTGCTCAGGAGACCATGGAAGCCGATTGGCCGCGTGAACCATATTAAGAAGATTGGATATCGCCTTCTTCCCTCGTGATTGACCAGATAAGAAGAAGGTGAGAAAACGCGGTCGATGGGGAAGCTGTGAAGAGTTTTCCCAAGTATGGAGATTTGTGAATGAGCGATTGAAGTCTGCCTTTAAGAGTTTTTCTGGTTAGTTGTTCAGGTTTCGAAATGGAGAGGGGGAAGCTTTGCAATGCTTTCTCGAGTTTTTTCAAGATCTCTCTTTGAAATCAAGGGAAAGGTTGTAAAGAAAGGAAAAGTTTTCTTGAAATGAACCGTTTGGCAAAAGTTAAGGGTTTTCAGTTTTGGAAGAAGAGAACCGTCTGAAATTTAATGCTGATTGACAGATATGACGGGCGTGATCCTTCCGGAGGAAGTGGGCTGGCATCTTTTATCTGTTTTGTAATTTATTTCTTAAGTTTGGTTGAGTTTGAATTTTGTTTCTTTAATCTCTTAGGCCTATTTTTTTGTGTTTTCGGATCAAGCCTCTATGTGCTAGCTACACTGATTGCTGCACTTGGACCTTATTGGTTTCCGTTTTTCTTTTCATTATGGTTAATAAAGCTCATCTTGATTCAAAAAAAAAATTTCATATTAAATTATTTTTTATTTTGCTTTAAATTTTTTTTAAATATATAATTTTAAATTTATGTATTTTAATATAAAATTAATTATATATAACAAAATTTTAATTTAATATATTTAATTCTTTAATTTAACTCAAATAATTTAATTGATTCAACTTATATTTTATTTTATTAACTCAATTAAAAAATAATTCAAATCAAAATAAAATGCTCCATTAAGTTAAAATAATTTTACTCTACTCGATTACCTTGAAATAATTTTACTGGATGGAACGCTCACCCCTACCAGTTCATGTACAAAAGCGGTGGGCCAATACTTTCGGACTGGAGTTCAATAATCTTCGGCCATCAGCAGAATACAAATTGACAAGGGAAAAAGTAAAAGACCCGAGAAAAAGAGTAAGAGAAATGCCGAGGGCAACTCAAATCTTACGCAAAAGCCGAAAGGTTGTGGAGGATCTCAACTTGCTTAAAGTCTTGCAATCTGAAATATCCCACGAGCTCTCTTCCAACTCCTTTCAGGTTCTTTTGTCCTTCTTTTCCCTCTCGATTTGGGATTTGTTTGTTTGACTAAGTCAGTGAGAATGCAATCCCTAATCATTAATTTCATTATTCTGAGGTGTTTACTAGAGACCGAAGAAAAGTTGTGTGCATTGAGTTTTTATAGTTATTTTGTTCTTGTTTTTCTTTTCTCATCTATTAATCGATTCTGGGACTTGTTTGTTTGACGAAATCATCGAGAATTTGATTATTATGAGGTAGTTACTAGAGACCCAAGAAAAGCTCTGGTTCTTTGTTCATCGAGTTTTAGACCATAGAGCTTATGATCGAAATGGGTTTCTATAAAGAAAACAGATGCTAGTGTTTTTGATGAATTGAATGACAATGATATTTTGAAACACAGATTTTTATGTTATTTTTACGTAGAAATAATTATTATTTTGATCTGCTT
This sequence comes from Kokia cookei, assembly GCA_039519145.1. Classification (NCBI taxonomy): domain Eukaryota; kingdom Viridiplantae; phylum Streptophyta; class Magnoliopsida; order Malvales; family Malvaceae; genus Kokia; species Kokia cookei. Next base: position 24,115,986 of record CM076900.1, read on the forward strand.
TCCTCCAATTCATTTGCTTCCTTAGCAATTTTTTAATGGTAAAACTGAAATGCTGCCTTATTTTTGTTATGGGGCATTCAGTTTCAGCTATATAATACTTGGAGAGACAATGTCCATTTTACGTCTAATACCACTTATGGAATGGACCCCCCAATGGATTTTCCACAATCTACTCGTTCAAGATGTTGTTTGAATGTGAAAAAAGAAAATAAATGAACTTATATTGTAAAATTTCTCCGCATAGTGGAGGGAACAAGTTATTATTGATAGTTTGTACAGTTCATTTTGAAGCTTAAGCATCTTAGAAACCTATGTCCGGCTGTGTAACATTACTAATTTCGGGGGAAATGGGTATATATTCTTTACTGTTTCAGGATGAAAATAATGGTTCTCTAGGAGATTTTGTATTGGAGTGGAATTCATCACGGTCACAGGATGTTGTTTTGCGGCGAAAAAGTGAGTCTGGTGAAGAGGTTGCTGTTTCAGCTTTGTTAAGTCAGAAGACATATGATACTGAGGGTATATTTCCTAGGAAACTTTTAATGAAGGTTTGTGTAAAAAGGCCTGGGTTGAGTTCTATATTGCAGTTTGATTGTGGAGTATCTGAGAAAGGAGTTCGTAGGTCCGACTTCAAAATCTGTAGTGCTTATTTTCTTCAATCAACAACCGTTCCTGGTTCTTCCATTTACAGAGGTCCCTTGTTCAGGTGAAATTTTGCTCTGAGATTTCCACTTTTCAAAGAATATATGCAGTAAAGAATTCTACTTAGGGTTCTATAATGGTTGTTCTGCTATATTCCTTCATTTCATGGATGTTAGTTTGAATTTCAATGCATATGATTTCACGGGTTAATCGCTATAAATGAGAGTGAATAAGTGAATGTGGTGTTTAGCTCATTCCACTATTTAGTACTCGAAAGGAGTCAAACTAAACTGATAAGTTCGTAGAATTATTAGGAGGACAAAATCTTAGCATTCCTTAAATTTCTACAGGCGCGTTATGGCATTTATTATCGTTAAGAAACATGATTATCCATCTTAGTTTCACTTACAACTTCTGTGTGCAGCTCTTTGGAACCTCAATTACAAGATGCACTCAAGGAATATCTTGTAGCCAGGGGGATTAGAGAAGACCTAACCAACTTCCTCCTCCTCACCCTACATAAGAAAGAACAAGGTCAATATTTGGATTGGTTACAGAAACTTGAATCATTTGTCGCGAAAGATGAAAGATTATTTTCAGCAGCGGCAGGTTGAAGTTATACATGGTTTTTTGCATCACTGGTGTAGTCTTATGCTGTAGTGGTAAAGGTATTGTGTTGATCAACCAACTCGTCATTCTCAAATAATTTTCCATTGACATGTTATTTCAATACTTTTTCAACAGCTTTTGCACAATTTACCACCCTAAAGTTAGGCGATGGAATTTGATTACTCTCTATCATTTGTGTTGGTCATTTTTTGCAAAATGCCTACAGTGTATATATAGTCAACCATTCATGTTTAGGGAAAACAAGTTGATGCTGCAATGATGGACGTAAGTTTTATCGAAAGAAATAGACACAAATGTAATGGAAAGAAGCTATAGTCTTTCCCCATTTTATAGGATATTGGTTTTCAGCATTAATCCAAAGGTTGCGACTACGTGGTATCTTTGGATATAATACGATTATGACATGAATGTTCTATGAGAAAAAAATGAAATCATGAGATCAAACTAGAGGTGCTTATGGATTGGGTCGGGTTTAAGTATAATTTTAACATATTTGATGTTTATTCAAGTCCGATTTGATCTGAAATTTAGGCCTAAAACTTTATCAAATTCAATCATATTTGCAAAAAATTAATTCAAGCTATTGAAATCATCTTTTTAAAAAAAGTTTCGAATTTTATTTTTAAAAAATGAAAATTAAGTTGTAATCAATTTTTTTTACTTGGTGTGATTTGATCACTTTAAAATATTTAAATTTATTTGGAAAAAAAGTTTGGTCTTCGAAATCTAGAATATATGTTCGGAAGTAGATTACGTGTGAGGAAGGATTAGCAGTCTCACACATTTAAAATTGGTACCTAGTCGATTGTTTAAGGTCTTGATTGTTGAAAATTGAAAACTCGAGTAAAATTTAAAATGTGATCCATAAATACGCGAATAAGATATTAAGTAGGATGTTTAATTATTTAGGTTCAAAAAATCATACTCAAACATGTTAGCGCATGATCTTTCGAGTGAGCACTTATCAATTTTAAGTAGGATATCCCATTATTTAGGTTAAAAAAAATCATACTCAACTCGTTATGGCATAATTTCTCGAATTCTCTAAAATAAAAGGACATTGCCTTAATTTTTTAAAACAATTTATGTATTTTGATATGCAATTTATTTTGTTAAAATGATTTGCAAAAGATGGATAAATAATTATGTAATTTATATAAAAAAACAAAAAAAACAAAAAAACGGCAATTATCGATTTAAGGAGGATACCCAATTATTTAGGTTCAAAGGAAAATCGTACCCAACACGTTAGGGCACAATTTCTCTACTTCTCTAAAATAAAAGAACATTGCCCCTTTTTTTAAACAATTTATGTATTTAAAAATGATATTTTATTTTGTTAAAAATATTTTGCAAAATATGGATAAATCCATGTAATTTACAAGTAAAAATGGCGATTATTGATTTTAAATAGGATATTCGATTATTTAAATTCGAAGAAAAATCGTACCCAACACGTTAAGGAACAATTTTTTAATTCCCTAAAATAACATTGCCTTAAATTTAAAAAAATAATTCATGTATTTTAGAAAATAACATGTAATTTTTGTTAAAATATTTTACAAATGATAGATAAATATTAATGTAATTTATCAAAATGAAAATGGCAAAAATAATAAACAAAAGTATACAAATAACACCAAAATGCAAAATGCAAAATGAATAATACAAATTATTTAAAAGATTGAATTTTTTTAAAAAAGAAACAAAAGACCTAATTTTAAAGAAAACAAAATAAAAGAGTAAGATTTTTTTTTTTAAAAAATACAAGTGTAGGGTAAAACTTAAACATTTTTAAAAAAAAAAGAGGGACTGTTTGAGAAATTCCCCAAATTTTGCCACATAACCCCATATGCACTCAAGGTTAGAGGATTAGGATGCAAAAGAGGTAAAACTTCAGAGGCAAATTTAAAACATTTAATAAAACAGGTTTGAGGACCAAATCGAAGCAGACAAAATGTGGAAGGATCGCGAGAATAATTAGACCATCTTTAAAAACATGCGGATCCCCTTAGGGTGTGTTAGGGTCGGATCCGGGTCATCCAAAATGATAATGTTTTGTAGCTATTGAAATTAGCTAAAAACAACATCGTATGAATTTAATTTGATTCTTAAAGGACTAAATTGAAAGTCCATGGAAAAGCAAAGAGATCGATATGGCAAATCGACCCTCTGCTTAAAAACACGCGGACCTTGAGGTAAAATGGGTCGGATTCGGGTTTTATGCATTATACGATGCCGTTTTAGAGTCGGGGAACAAGGCTCAAAATGACGCTGTTTAGCACTGTGATATAAGTCAAAAAAAAGTTTTTAAAATCATTTTGACACCCTTTTTAAAAAAACACTTTGAAATTCTTTTTTTTTTCTCAAACAAAACCAAAGGGTGGTCTTAGGCTCCCCGTCCATCCGTCGTGGCCACCGATCATCGGCCACGGAATCCATCGCCTAAAATGGTTGAGAAGTCGAAAAGGTAAGTTTTTTACTCCTTTTTAAAAAAAATAGATCTTGGGTTCAATTATTCGAATCTAATTTCGAAAGCCAAAAAAAAAAAATTCAAACAAGACTCGATTTTTTCAGGTTTTTTAGAAACTGATTTGTTTGTTTTTTTTGTGTGTGTTTTATTTTCTCTTAGTCGAAGGCCTCCTACGCGAACATGAGGTTGTTCGGGGGGCCTCCATTTTGAGAGATGTTCCTCCCCTCAACGGCGCAAGGAGATCGAAAAAGGTAAGATTTTTAAACCTTAGTTTTTGTTTTATTTTTGAAATATAAAAAGTAAAAAACCAATTTTTAACCTTGAAATTGCTTGGTTTTTTATTGATATTCAATGCTTCGTAAAAAATTACGATGGTGGTTGTTGGCTTCTTATAGCCGAAATAAATACAATCTATTATTATTTTTTTAATCTGATTTTTCATCACTGTTTTCAGGTTACTTTTCGTGTCAATGGTAGTGGCTTCTCCGATCAACGGTGATGTGGCCTTATCATTTCGATGCAACTGAGGCGTCAGATTTGGGCGCTAGTGTCAGAAGGCCTCGGATGGTACGTTTATGACGTGGCGAATGAGGCGACTGCTGAAGGGATTAGGGTGAATTTTGGTTTCTGATGTTTTAGGGTAGTGGGCTTGTGTTGGCATTTGGGCTTAGGTGGGTTTGGGTCAGGTTTATTGGGTAGTGTTTGGATAATTAGTTAAGGTTTATTTTGTAATTTAGGTTGTCAATATACTATTTTAATGGACTTTAATTTATTTTGTTTTATATTTTTTAGTTTTTTGGTTTATTTTAGTGTGGGTAGGATAAAATTAGGCTTGTACAATTGCCCCTCTTTGCTCATTTTTGTGTAACGGGAATGAAGCAAAGACTCCAAGAGGGACCAATTTCATCCGATCCTGCTGAATCTTGTCTTTTCTTCGTAACTTGTCTTCAATCTATCGTCTGAATGGGTAAAAAATTGGCTGGTCTTCAATCTGCCCTCTAGTTAGGGTAAAATATTGGATGACTTTGATCTGCCCCATGGTCAGGGTAAGAGATTGGATGGTGTCTTCAATCTGCCCTCTGGTTAGGGTGAAATATTGGATGGCTTCAATCTACCCCATGGTCGGGGTAAGAGATTAGATAGTGTCTTCAATCTGCCCTCTAGTTAGGGTAAAAGATTAGATGACTTCAATCTGCCCCATGGTCAGGGTAAAAAATTAGATGACTTCAATCTACCCCATGGTCGAGGTAAGAGATTAGATGGTAGCTTCGCGTTGCTCTACTACAATTTTAAAGAGATAAAAACTTGCTACTATAACTTTAATCTGATCCAATGCAACTCCAAGGTCATAAGATTTGCTGTTTTGTTGGTCTATAAGATTTGTTGTTTTGTTGGTCTATCACGTTATTTTCTGGGGAATGAGACCTGCAAAATATGTTTCTTGGCATTTTTTCCATGCACTTAGGATGATATGATAGAAATAGATCAAATGCTCCTAACTAGATAGGTATGAATGATGAATGCAAAAATGTCATCTTTGAGAATGATTTTTTTTAGTTCTTAAGTTGACATTGTTCAACGATCGTCTAAGTCTTATCACTGACGTGTTACCATGTCCTCCTTTAAGGTATTTTTGACATGAAAATTAATGGGGTGATCATTATCTGAACTAGTGGCTTTTAGGAACTTTTCATCCTTCAGGTGTGGTTCTTTCTAACTAGTAGTTTTGCTTCAAGTCCTTGTACCATTTAGGAATCTCCTAGAGTGATACGCAAACAATCCTTGTATGTTTTATCACATTAATCCATTATTTGTTATTTCAATGCAACAATGCTTGGACAAAATCATAAGATGAATGAAGTTGAATTTTATTGGAGACAAAGCTCGAATGAAAGAAAAAATTAAAAATGGAAAAAATTGAAAATGGTAGACATTTGTCAAAAAATTATCATGTACAAAATGAACATAAAATGAAATTAGGTGCCCAAGATATCAATGTATGAGCTTCCCAAGCAAACTTGATGAGGACAACTCTGAGCCTAATATGTGTTAGGAAACCTGGAGTGCTTTGTTGATGCCTCAAGGTGTAAAATTCCTCCACCTTGTTACTTCTAAGGGAAGCGACCATTATAATTTCATTCTTTGCTCCAAATTTGAGTCGCCCTTTTCAAGTTTTCAACTTAAACTCCTTTGGTTTCAAGACGCCATTTGCGGGTTTTCATCTTAACCTCTCCTTTTTTTTTAAGTGAAATATTTCTTCACCAAGTCTGAATTCACGAGGTTGTATAGCTCTTTTCAATCCATTTTAGTCAAAATGAGAGCTCCTCTAGTGAAGACTTTCTTCACCACATAAGGTCCTTCCCAATTGGGCGTCTATTTTCCTCGAAAATCCTTTTGTATGGGAAGTATCTTCTTTAGAACCAGATCTCCCTCATAGAATTCTCTAGGGCGGGCTTTTTTGTTATAAGCTAGCATCATTCGTTTCTGGCACATCTGACCATGACAGACAGCTTTCAATCTCTTTTCTTTGATCAAATTTAGTTTATCGTATCTGGATTGGATCCATTCTACCTCATCTAATTTTAGTTCTAACAAGACTAGGAGAGAAGGGATCTCTACTTCAATAGGTAAAACTGCTTCTATCCTGTAAACTAATAAGAACGATGTTAACCTAGTAGAAGTTCTGACAGAAGTTCTATAAGCATAAAGGGCGAATGACAACTTCTCATGTCAATCCTTATAGGTCTCTATCATTTTCCCAACGATCTTCTTGATGTTCTTGTTGGCTGCCTCTACTGTCCCATTCATCTTTGGGTTATAGGGAGATGAATTATGATGTTTGATTTTGAGTTGACTACAAACTTCTGCTATCGTACTATAATTCAAATTCAAAGCATTGCCATATATGATCCTCTTTAGCATCCCATATCGATATATAATCTATCTTTTTAAGAATTTGCTAACCGCAGTTTTTGTAACATTGGTGTAGGAAGTAGCTTCCACCCATTTGGTGAAGTAATCGATGACCACAAAGATGAACCGATGTCCGTTAGAATCCTTCAGTAAAATTGGTCCATTGACGTCCATGCCCCACATAGAAAAAGGTCATGGGGAAGTCATGACATGAAGAGGTGAGGGCAGTACATGAATCTTATCTCCATAAATCTGGCATTTATGATACTTCTTGGCATAGTTGATGCAGTCACCTTTCATAGTGGACCAATAATAACCAAATCTCATTATTTGTCAGGCATTGTGAAACCATTGGTATGCGTCCCACAAACACCCTTATGGACTTCTTTTAGGAATTTCCTCGCATCGACAACATTATCACATCTTAGTAACATTTGATCCTTTCTTTTTTTATACAAGATTTCTCCATCCAATACATAATCAATTGACAACCTTCTCAATGTCCGTTTATCATTCTCTGTAGCTTGCTCTTGGTATTTGCGATCTCTTACATAATGTAAGATGTCTTGGTACCAAGGATAGTCATCCCTTTCTTCTTCCTCGATATTCTAGCAGTGGGCAGGAGTCTCGTAAATGCTCATTTGAATTAACCTTACATCTTCTAGCTTATTTACTTTGTTCATTAAGGCAAGAGTAGCCGAAGCGTCAGCCATCTGGTTTTCATCTCGTGGGAGATAATGGAACGTAATGTCATCAAACTCTTTGATTAACTCAAGAACCAATTTTCGATAATCAATTAGTTAGGAATCTCTTGTTTCCCATTCTCCCTTGAGTTGGTAAATAACAAATGCAGAATCCCCGGATACTTCCAGAATTTTGATCTCTCGTTCTATGGTGCATGGATTCCCATGATACATGCTTCATATTCGGGCATGTTATTTGTATAGTCGAAGTCGAGCTTGCTAGTGAAAGGATAATGGTCACCTTCTGGAGATACTAAGATTACCTCAATTCCATTACCCATGGCGTTCGATGCACCATCAAAATTCAACCTCCAAGGATGTTCTTTTCGACTTCCTTCCTCGGTGGTTGCAACGTACATTAGGTCTTCATTCAAGAAATCGAAATTCAATTGCTCATAATCCACTAGAGCTCTACTAGCTAGAAAGTCCTCTATTGCGCTTCCCTTTACTACTTTCTAGTTCACATAACTAAATCAAATTCAAAGAGCAGGATTTTCCATCTAGTCATTCTTCCATTTAGTGCGATCGACTCCATCATGTATTTTAGGGGATCTAATTTCGAGATCAACCAAGTTGTGTGATACAACATATATTGCCTTAATCTTTGAGTGGTCCAAATCAAAGCGCAACACAACTTCTTAATTAACCTTGTTTCACAGTCACTGAACTTTTTACTGAAGTAATATATCACTCTTTCTTTTATTCTAGACTCGTCATGTTGGCCTAACACACATCCCATAGAGTTCTCAAATACTGCTAAGTACAAAATCAAAGGTTTGTTAGGGGCTTGATGGTACCAGAATTGGGATATTTAACAAATAGTGTTTGATTTTGTCAATTTTGGCATTCCTTGTCTCATACACCTAGGTTATGTTTCTTGAGAAGATGGAAGATTGGATCACACTTCTTGATTAACTGTGAAATAAACCGCACGATGTAATTCAATCTCCCTAAGAAACCTCGAACTTTTTTTTTAGTACAAGGTGGTGATAACTTCTTTATGGCTTTGACTCTGTCTGGGTCAATCTTAATACCTCTCTTGCTGACCACAAAGCCTAACAATTTGTCTGAGGTAGCTCCGAAAGTGCAGTTTGTTGGGTTCAACTTTAGCTGGTATTTCCTCAATCTTAAGAACAGTTTTCTTAGGACCTTTACATTGTTCTTCCCTAGTTCAGGATTTTGTAATCATGTCATTAATATAAACCTCGATTTCTTTATGCATCATGTCGTGAAACAAGGTCACCATGACTCTTTGATATGTTGTCCTCTCATTTTTAAGTCCAAACAGTATCACTTTATAACAAAATGTCTCCTACATTGTGATGAAAGTAATCTTCTCCATGTCCTCAAGATCCATCTTTATCTAGTTATATCCGGAGAAACCATTCATGAAGAAGAACAATGAATGACTTACCGTGTTATCAACTAGAGTATTAATATAAGGCAATGTGAAGTTATCTTTTAGGCTTGCTTTATTCAAATCCCGATAATCAATGCACATTTGCACCTTCCCATCTTTCTTAGGTATATAGACTATATTAGCTACCCATTCTGAATAATTGATCATCTGAAGGAAACCAATATCAAACTACTTTTTTACCTCTTCTTTTATCTTTAATAGTATGTCAGATCTCATCCTTCGAAGCTTCTGTTGAATAGGTTTACAGTTTTCCTTTATGGGGAGTCTGTGTACCACAATATCGGTGTTTAACCCAGGCATATTCTGATAGGACCATGAGAAAATATCTTTAAACTCTTGAGGCAACTCAATAAGATCCTGTCTTATTTTTGCGGAGATGCTTGTCCCAATTTTTACTTTCTTCTTTTCCTCTTCATTTCCCAAGCTCACGATTTCCACTGACTCCTTATGAAGCAGGATTTGTTTTTCATCTTTTTCTACCATTCTTAACAAATCTGGAGACAAGTTACAATCTTGGTTCTCTTCAAAGTCCTGAGATTCTTCTGAACACAAATCTTGCTCAAAAGTAGGCTCCGAGTCACAATGGTGTCACTCATATCATTGATATCAAACGACCTATTAAAAGGGCAAAAGGAGATCCAAAGAAACAAATGAATTTAAGAATGATTGATTGTATGGTATGATTATGAGTATTAATTAATGGAACATTTTGACAAGAACAAAAATATTTGTCAAATTGAACAAGAATAAATGAATTGAAGAATGGTTAATTGTATGGTATAATTATAAAATATTTGTCAAACTGATAAAGAATAAATAGAATTATGAAATGAAATGAAATAGGAAATGCATTTTTCATTAAAATAATTGATAATGGTAATGTGCCCTTTTACAAAAGATCCTTACTACCCTCGAGCTTAGAGTAGTAGGTGTGTTTTGAGCATTACTCTGAAAAGATCCTAAAGGCTACAGGGAGTTCCTCTATAGTCCAGTTTTTTAGAATGCTCCCAAAGATGTAGGGACGGATTCCTCATAAACTTCTTTCTTCATCCATCTCTTCAGACACAGATACTTAAGTCCTTTATTATTCCTATTGTTTCGACCATTTTTTTTTCCTTCTCCTCCAATCTTTGCCTTGAATTGATTATTCCACCTGATGTGAATGTTTTGGATATATGGGGAAAAACCATTGGCTCCCACCTGATCTCTTCCCTGGTCAAACGTGCTCTTCTCTCTCTTGCATCTTCTCCTTCACATCTGGCTTATAGCCCAAGCCAAAATGATCTCACTTATCTGCCAATAATGGCGCATTGATTCTTCCTTGGAGATACTTTCCTAGTCTCTTTCCTGGTAATGCTCATTTCCCAATCGTCAGTTGTAGACCCATCTTTGTGTTTTGTGATATTTTTGGTGTAGGGATCTTGCTTCCTTTAGCGATAAAGGTTGCGTTAACAAACTCCAATGACTGAAAAGAGCATTCCAAAGCCTTTTCATCTTCTCCGATGTAAGGTGCATCATTTGTTATAGATGCAATTATGTCTTCCTTAGCACTAATCATGACCAATCGACCTTCAGTCACCATTTTCAATTTTTGGTGCAGTGATGATGGCACTGCCCCTACCGAATGGATCCATGGCCTTCCAAGTAAGCAATTATAACTTGGTTTGATATCCATTACTAAAAAGTCTACTTCGTATGAGTTTAGACCGATTAATAACGGTATCTCGATCCTACCCATCACCTTTCTTTATGTCTCATCAAATGCTCTCATTATATTGTGGCATGCTTTCATGTAAGAGCTATCAATCGACTACCTCTTTAATGTAGTTAGTGGCAGAACGTTCAGGGCTGAGCTATTACCAATCAATACACTAGGTAATGTGTGTCCTTTACAGTAGGTGGTGATATGTAAAGCCTTTGTCGACCCCATACCTCCTAGGGTATTTCATCATCATTAAAGAAAATGAAGTTATCGACGCTTACATTATTGCCCAGACGATCTAGCTTGTTCACTGAGATGTTGCTAGCCACATAAGTCTCATTTAACACTTTCATCAGCGCGTTACGATGTGTTTCCGAACTTAATAATAGTGTTAAAATCGATATGCGAGTCTGCTACTTGTACAATTACTCCACCACGTTATACTCACTGTGCTTCAAGAATTTTAGAAATTCTCTAGCTTCTTTCTCCATTATTGGCTCGTCGATTAGTGACTTAGGTCTATCAGTCTTTCCTTTCTTGGGCTCTTCCCTCAAATATTTCATTTTCTGTACTCACGGAGTCATAGCTCTTTTTGCTGCGTCTGATGAGACTCACATCTTGAGCTCCTTCTGATACAACTTTGGAACTCTCACCTCCTGATATCATCACATTACAATCATAATTCCAGAGTACCCTTTTGTTATCTTTATAGTGAAAGGCTACAGGTTTTTGGATTATGGCTTTGGATGCTACTCTTTCTCGAGTTTCGTTACCCTTCGACCGAGAAATAATTATCATTGGATGATTGACTCCAAAAGCTCTCTTGGTTGTGCTCTCTTTGGAAGCACATACATCTTTTGCTTCTTCATCTTCTTTTTTAACTCCTCATTGTCCATCAAACCTTGTACAATGGTTTAGAACTCGACGTATTTTTGGATTTTGTGTCTTTTGGCAACATGAAATTCATAGTAGCACTCTGTTCTCTCTACTACTTCCCCTTAATCTTGGACGATCAAGCCCATGTTCACCATCTTACGCCATACCCATCTTAGTGGGGATCTCACCTCTTTAACACGGGTTTTGATCTTTCTATTTTTTTCTTCGATTATCGTATTCACCTCTTAGTCTGGATGACTGGGTAGTGAATTCCTTAATGCATTGGGACTTGTAGATCGTCGAACCTTAATATCCTTATTTCGATGAGTTTTTCGATTTGCCTTTTTAAAGTCGTACAGTTCTCGATTGAATGTCCTGTTATTCTTGCGTGATACTTGTATTGGGCATTCGTATCGTACCATTTGGGAATGGAGGTCACATTGGCTTTAGATACGACGGCGATATAACATCGGCATCGAACAACTTCTGGTAGAGTTCTTTGTATGTCATAGGGATGAGAGTGAATTGAGTCCTCTCTGTATTTAACCTTGTGCCAAACTCTTACTTCGAAGTCTTTTGGTAATTATTTATTATAGCCTTGGGTGGTGTCATTATCATCGACTTTGAGTAAATAGCCTTGGGTGGTGTCATTATCATCGACTTCGAGTAATTCATCTTATATAGGTTCGTGTTGTTAATTTCATTTTCTTTTTTCTTGGGGACTACTCTCTTAACACCTTCCCCTACGTTAATTTTTCTGCTTTTGATTGTATTCTCGATCATTTCCCTAAACATAACCATGTTAGAGAAACTCTTAGTAGCGCTTCCTAACATATGGTTAATGAATAAAGCTTTTAAACTATTAACGAACAACATAGTCGTTTCCTTTTCTAACAAAGGTGGTTGTACTTGTATTGCTATATCGCTCTACCTTTGAGCATATTGTCGGAAGCTCTCGTTTGAGTTCTTCTTTATTCTCTACAGAGTCAGTCTATCGAGTGTCATGTCAGTTACAATACTATATTGCTTCATAAATGCTTACGCCAAATCCTTCCACGAGCTTATTTTGGTACGGCTTAGCTGGTTGTACCATTTCACGGAAGATCCCGCTAAACTATCTTGGAAACAGTGGATCAATAACTAGTCATTATTGACATGCCCAGTCATCTTCCTGCAGAACATGGTGATGTGGGCCTCGAGGTAGTTGGTCCTATTGTATTTATTGAAATCAAACATTTTAAACTTTTGTGAAAGCACTAGGTCCGGGATTAAGCTTAGCGTCAAACCCGCAGAAAGTGTCAGCACCTTTCATTGCTTTAACTTTCTCTTCCAACCATTTGTATCAGTCCTCTAGTTGTTTAAGGATCTCGAGCCTTGCTCTTTCCGTCTCCTCAATGACATCTAGGTCGGGGACGACGGGGTTGGCTATATTGTCTTCAAGATTGGAGCCAAATCCTATTTGGATATTGGTAGGCCCTTATATGCCGCCCAGGTGTTGTTGTGCTCTTACCGTCACTAGTAACCCACAAGAGTCTGTCTCTTACGGTGCTTGGATGTGCACAAAAGTATAACCTATGAGGTATCTAGGCTCCTCACTTTCCTCTCCTGAACTTACTACAAGACTTTTTCCTTTATCGATCCCTTCTCTTAGAAGCTGAGTCAACTCATTTATGATGCTCCCTTGGGACTCTATAATTTTGTCTTTAATGTCCTACTGTACCTTCGCCAATTAGTCTTACAGTTGTACTTGTAATTGCTCTTGCGTTTCCTTTTGGATTTTGTTCTAATCTTTCGATTCTTTGGTCCATAGCTTTGCGAGTATCATAACGATATGAGTTCTTAATGATTTCTAATTATTCCTAACCCTTATTTGACTCCAATTCATATTTCACACTTAACATATCAGCTTTAACGATCCATGATTGCAGGTGGTCGGCTACTTCTCATACATAAGTCAAAGCTTCACCCATGATGTAATCCTTATCACTAACTTATCTTCAAGCGAGTTGGAGTTGCCCTTCATTCGTCTCCAATGTCCTTTCTAAAATCTCAATCTCTATCTCACAATTTTGTAACGAAGCCTCAAGTTCTTCTACCCTTTTCTTCAATTCCTCGTTCTGTGCATGGCTTGCTTTAAGTTCTGTAACAAAATTTCGATTGTGATGTCTTCACAGAGACTCTTCTAGCTCGGCTATTCGGGCTTTCAACTTAACCTTCTCAACTTGGCTCTCCAGCAATTCTCCTTTTATAGCGTTCTCTTAAGCTTGACCATCTTGGAATTTTCTTTTCCATTGATCCGTTCGATCTTTTTGCTCTTGAATTTTTGTTCAAATTGACCTAATATTTTTCCCGGCCCAGCAGTTCTCATTGATAGACAGAGTTTCTTGTAATCCTTCTTCAAACTATTTAAGTCTTCTTCAGCTTTATTCTTGCCCTTCATCAACTTTTCGGCCTCTAATCTGTGAATGTCGATATCAAGCCCTAGCTGTATTTTTTCTTCTTCTAGAGTCTCTATCCTCTTCCCAAATCCTAAACTTTTCCTTTCAAAATCTTGTTTTATAATATCCAACTTTGACGGAATCACTTATAGATGCTCTTCTATCGGTTGGATGTTTTCAGGATTTGGTATAAGAAAATTGTCGTTGACTTTCTTATTTTTCCACCAATCGTATTCCGGTGTTGTCATCGGTTTCGTAACAAACACCTTCATTCTATGCACTTGCTTCCATGCATTTGTTATTTCTCTAACCCTTTTCTTATAGTTGTCTCCTTTGTATACAAACTCGTAATGGGCCAAACCTTGTGTAGTCGGGATAAACTGTCATGACTTGTATTGCCTTAGCACTAGTAGAGAAGCGTATCCTACAGCTCCGCATACTCCGAGCAAAAGAACCCAATCAAAATTGGCACACCAATAAAAGATCAAAAGTTAACCAAGGTGTCCTCCATTCAATGTTTCCATCCTGAAGACTTTGAAGGATGACCATCCATTTTTCCTCATATATACTCTCTTATCTCTGTGTAGCTATGAATTCCTTCAATGGCGAGTAATTTGGGGTGAAACTTTTTTATCTTCTAGAAATGAATGTGGAACCAGACCATCAATAGCGGTGCGCAACCGATGAATCTCCCCTCTCCTTCCCTTCTACATGCGTTTAACAATCTGAAGGTCTCGGCCAGGATTGCTGAGACCGGTGTGGCTTTCTTATTAAGCCTGTCCAATAAATCGGTCAGTATATCCTCTACATGTCCCAATGCTTTAAGGAAGATAATCAGTCCATACATACTCAAAGCAAAAATGTTGATCCATTTCTTTGTATTTGGGTGTGCTAGAATCAGATCTCGTAGGCTTTTCCAAGTAATACACTTGTTATCCCCTTTTACTTTGATTTGAGCCGCAACCCATTCTTCGCTCATTCTAGCTATGTTCATCAATCTTTTCAAGAAGGTCGGGATACAAGCAACTCTTGAATAGGCGCTGTCAACTTGAATTTTTAGGCAGCAGAGCAATGTAGTGTATTCTTTCACCATAGGCACCATGTCAAAATTCTCGGAGGTAAAGCAACAGTATGCAGGATTCCAATGTTGAGTGAGAGCTCGAAAAAGAAGTTTTTCTACCTTAACTTCGAGTAAGTAAGGTAAATCTCCATATTCCCTATAGAATGTTTGCTTCATCTCATCATCCCACTAATCCCAACTGTCCTTTAAATCTTGCAAATTGTTTTGGATCACATTTACTCAAGTATAATCCCATAATTCTGATATGTGCCCCTCTAACAAGCTGTCTCCTTTTTCACGCTGTCTCTCCTCCGACCATATGCACACAGCCATATTATCTTCTACTCTATCAAAAAACCCGTTTCCATGACAAAGTTCTCTATTCGGCAGTCGAGTACAAACCAACACCTTTCCTAGAATGATAATGTAATGCAAAGAGAAAATAAGACAAGTCAATATAATCATTACAGAAAACAAAATCGTAACTAAAGCACAAATCAAAGTATAAAAGCACATCTCTCTCCTATATTTGTTTGGGTAGGCTCCTAGGGTTGACTATATGTGGTTTAAGTTCTAAAGTAAGGGTACCTGAACTGGCAGATTTCTCGATTCTCACCCATTATAGGTTCATTCAGACGAGTTCAGTTCAGGGGGATACATTTCCCATATGTTTGCACGAAAGTGAAAACTTCACGAAAACATAGGTAAGAATGTATTCCCGAAAGCGATCTACTATCCTTCTCGGAGGTGAAGACCTCATGAATGAGTAGTTTCTCACTTTCACTTAAAGGGTAAAGTAACCGATCAATGCAAATACATGAAAAACCTTCAATTTCGACCCAAAAATAAGTCAATGGACAAATTAATTCAAATCAAATATATATTAACACAAAATACAAGAAAGGATCGTAAATTAAATTTAAACCAATTTTTAAATTTTCAATAAAAAAGAAGAAAAATAATCGACTTACGGCTTGACTTTCTAACTTGTCCCTAGTGGAGTCGCCAAGCTATTGAAACCTTTTTTTTTTTGAAAAAAAATTCCCGAATTTTATTTTAAAAAACGAAAATAGAATCGCCACCAATCTTTTTTATTTGGTGTGATTGGATCACCTTAAAATATTTAAATTTATTTGAAAAAAAAGTTTGGTCTTCGAAGTCTAAAAAATACGTTCGGGAGTCGATTATGTGTGAGGAAGGATTAGCACCCTCACACACCCAAAATTGGTAATTAGTCGATTGTTTAAGGTCTTGATTGTTGAAAATTGAAAACTCGAGTAAAATTTAAAATGTGATCCATAAATACGCGAATGAGATATTAAATAGGATGTTTAATTATTAAGGTTCAAAAAAAACCTCATACCCAACATGTTAGAGCACGATTTTTTGAGTCCCCTAAAATAACAGAACATTGAGCACGTATCAATTTTAAGTAGGATACCCAATTATTTAGGTTCAAAGAAAAATCATATACAACTCGTTAGAGCACAACTTCTCAAATTCCCTAAAATAAAAGGACATTGCCTTAATTTTTTAAAACAATTTATGTATTTTAAAAACGATATGCAATTTATTTTGTTAAAATGTTTTGCAAAAGATGGATCAATAAATATGTAATTTATATATAAACAAAAAACAAAAAAACGGCAATTATCGATTCAAGGAGGATACTCAAATATTTAGGTTCAAAGGAAAATTGTACCCAACACGTAGGGCACAATTTCTCAAATTCCCTAAAATAAAAGAAATTGTCTTTATTTTTAAAACAATTTATGTATTTAGAAAAAAAGATATTTTATTTTGTTAAAAATGTTTTGCAAAAGATGAATAAATCCATGTAATTTACAAGTAAAATGGCGATTATCGATTTTAAATGAAATATTCGATTATTTAGGTTTGAAGAAAAAGCGTACTCAACACGTTAGGGCATCATTTTTCAAATTCTCTAAAATAAAAGAACATTGCCTTAAATTTAAAAAAAAAAACAATTCATGTATTTTAGAAAATAACATGCAATTTTTGTTAAAATATTTTACAAATGATAGATAAATATTCATGTAATTTACCAAAATGGAAATGGAAAAAATAATAAACAAAAGTATATAAAGAACACCAAAATGCAAAATGCAAATTAAATAACGATTGAATCTTAAATGCAAAATGAAAAATGAATAATACAAATGATTTAAAAGATTGAAATTTTTTTAAAAGAAACAAAAGACCTAATTTTAAAGAAAAAAAATAAAAGAGTAATATTTTTAAAAAATAATAAAAATGTAGGGTAAAACCCGATTTTTTTTTAAAAAAAGAGGGACTGTTTGAGAAATTCCCTAGATTTTGCCACGTAACCCCATATGCTCAAGGTCAAAGGACCAGGATGCAAAAGAGGTAGAACTTCATAGGCAAATTTAAAACATTTAATAAAACAGGTTTGAGTACCAAATCAAAACAGGCAAAATGCGAAAGAACCGCGAGAATAATTGGACCAGCTTTGAAAACATGCGGATCCCCTTAGGGTGTATTAGGATCGGATCCGAGTTGTCCAAAACAACAACGTTTTGTAGCTATTGAAATTAACTAAAACAGACATCGTATGGATTTAATCTGATTCTTAAAGGACTAAATTGAAAGTCCATGGAAAAGTGGAGGGATCGATATGGAAAATTGACCTTCTGCTTAAAAACACGCAAACCTTGGGGTAAATATGGGTCGGATTCGGGTTTTAAGACAACACTTAAATAAAAGTTGGCTTTGTTCAACACTATGCCAACACTTTTGGGGCGACACTTTCCTAAGTGTTGGCATAGACTTGCCTACATACGCTTTTGCCAACTCTTTTGTATAAGGGTTGGGATATGCATGCCTAAGGCAACGCTTAAATAAGAATCAGCTTTGTCCAACACTATGGCGACACTTTTGGGCCGACACTTTCCTAAGTATTGGGATACACTTGTCAGGATACGCTTTGGCCAACTCTTTGTATAAGGGTTGGGATATGCATGCCTAAGGCAACGCTTAAATAAGAGTTGGCTTTATCCAACATTATGCCAACCTTTTTAAGGTTGCTTTAGACAAGGTTTGTCTCAACCTTTTTAAGGTTGCCTTAGACAAGGTCTATCTCAATCTTTTTAAAAGGTTGTCTTAGACAAGGTCTATCCCAACCTTTTTTAAAGGTTGCCTCAAACAAGGTCTATTCCAACCTTTTTTAAAGGTTGCCTGAAACAATGTCTATTCCAACCTTTTTAAAGTTGCCTTAGACAAGGTCTATCCCAACCTTTTTAAGGTTGCCTTAAACAGGTCTATCCCAATTTTTTTTAAAAGTTGCCTTAGACAAGTCTATCTTAATCTTTTTTAAAGGTTGCCTTAGACAAGGTCTACCCCAACATTTTTTAAAGTTGCCTTAGATGAGTTTATCCCAACCCTTCAATAAAGGTCGGTTTATGTTGAATTATGCTGACGTTTTTTTTACGACACTTTTTTTGAGTTATTTGTTGGGAACTGTATTTATCTTATAATTTATAGTTTTATTGATTCGTTAACCTAGAATTTCTTTATCTTGAACTTTTAATTTATCATAATATAATAATTTTCTTTATTTTTAATTTCTCTTCACATAAATATTTTACTATATTTTGATGCGTTGTTGAACAATAATTCTTTTGGGTTTTTTTAATATTTTACAGTACCTCTATATGACAATTATCAACTCCTAACCCTACTTGTAAATTTTAAAAACTTCACCAATAATGTATTAAATATTTTCCCATAAAATAAATATATTAGCATTAAATATTTAGGCATTTTAGTTCAACTAGAAGATATAAACAATAAAAAAATATATAGGCATTTTAGTTCAAGTAGAAGATAAAAAGTGATCTCATAACCTCAAACTCATAACCTCAAACCTTAAAATCATAAACACTAAACCCCAAACTCATAACTCATAATCTCAAATCCTTAAAACCCTAAATATAAACCTTGAGCCTCAAACTTTGAATATTATATCTCGAACCCAAACCCTAAATCTTGAGATTCGAGGTTTAAGGTTTAAGGTTTAAGATTCAAGATTCATATTAATTACTTAAAATAAAAAGCATTATTTAATTAAAAAAACTTAGAAGTTTTTTAATGATAATAAATGTTATTACAATATTTTTATATAAAATCTTTAAATAAACAATTAAAAATAAACTGAACAACCAATAATTTTTTATAAATAAATTTTTTTTCTCATCTACATCATGTGTAATAATCTAGCTTAATTTTATGTTTAAATAAAAAAATTATTCTTAAACTCCAAAACTTAAAACCGTAAGCACTAAACCTCAAACTCGTAACTTATAACTCCAAATTCTTAAACTCTAAACATGAACCTTGAATCTTGAACATTAGATCTTAAACCTTGTATCTCGAACCCAAACTCTAAACCTTGAGAGATTCGAAGTTTAAGGTTTAAGATTTAAAATTCAAGTTTAAAGTTCAGGGTTATAGGTTTCAAGTAAAATAATTACCAAAAAATTAATTATTATAAGTAATTCAATTTAAAAGTAACATTTAGCCATTAAATTTATTTTTTAATTAGTCTTGAAATTTAGTATTTTTATAATTTAATATTTAAATTTAAATTTTGTTAAGATATGATGACATGAAATTTTAATATTATGTCTTCAATTAAAAATTTTAAAATATATAATCTAAAAAAATAAAAAAATTGTATAAAAAACTAATATTGTATTATATCATCAACTTAATTCAAGTTTAAGAATTAAATTTAAAAAAAAAATTCTAAAATTTTGAAACTAATATAAACTAAAAAAATTAATTTGTTTTTGCTTTTATGTTTACTTACCCCAAATCCCCAAATCAAAAACTCATTTGTATTTCCTAATTCCTATCCCAAAAGCAAACCCCCCAAATGTAAAAAGTAGTTTTCCCTTTACCTTGTTCCTTTTCCCTTTACCTCCTAACTCCCGAGTCTGAGCCCAAGTCTTCTCATCTTCCTTAGCTCAGGTAATTTTCTCTTCCTCCTCTTCGATTGTGCAATAAATATCTATTTTACTTTGGTTTTCTGTTTTTGTTTTAGCTTTGTTTCATGCCTACCCTCTGGATGATATTGTAAAATCGAAATAATACCGAGAGAGGCAGACCCCGCCTTAGGCCGTCGCGCCCTGGAAGAATGATGCTCGCTACTCGTCGAGGCCCCCTTGCTGTTAATGCCCGCCCATCCCAACATTCTATTACTAAGGCAACCCCAAACCTCTGCTTCGTGGACATGATTTAGGATCACATTTTAATTTCTTTTTTATGCCTAGCCTCTTACGTTGATTTATATGTTAGGGTTTCTTATTTGGGAACCTCGTTGATATTTCCCAAGGTTTTAATAAAACAATTTAATGAATATTGAACTCGCTGTGAATCTCATTCAGGTTCTTATTAGAGTTTTTTTTTTAGTTTGATATATTTCCTTTTGTTCTAACTTCTTAGGGAATCTGCCTCATATTTTGATTTGATTGAGTGGATTTTTCTATTTTTTCTTTTCATATTAGCTGTGGTTGAATTAAAGAAAATGACAGTAAATGGTTTTCTCTGTTTCTTTTTTATTCGATATTTCTTGAGCTGAGATTATTAATGAGCTTGCATGTAATCTAGTATTCTGGATTTTGAATCTACTTTACTTCTTAGCTAATAAAATTTACTAAAAAGAAGATTAAATCAGAATCTTGCTACAATATTCAAGTCTCAGTCTTTTTTCTCCAGGAAAATATACACTTTTTCCCCTGGAATTGTTTTGACCTTGCTGCTAACATGGCTTGCAGAAAAACCATATTTTCACATCAGGTGCATCAGGTATTAATGCAGCTGTCATCAGAGGTACTTTAAGAGTAGAGAAACCAGAGTTTCTTACAGTAATATTGCCACGGAGCTTGAAGAAACAACCTCTTGAGAGTCAGGAATTGTTGGAAAAGGTATGTGATAATAGCATTTAACCCGTTCTTAAAAAACTTTTTTGTACCATTGGTTTGTTATGGCTTCATCTGACACTGCTAATTCCTTTGTATTTTGTTAGATTTGTTTGTTTAATAAGTAAGCAAGTTGTTTTTTTATATCCATAGCAGATTCTATTGAAAATTCATGACCAGTTTCTTGTAACCTAAGAGGCTATGCTGTTAACTCAGTTTGCTCAACCTGTAACATGTTCAGTTCTTGTACTTTTGTCTTGCTTAACTGAATTAGAAAATGTTGCTCGATAACTCTGAATAAAACACAAGATTTTGGATCTTTCAATCTTTAAGTAAAGTTCCAAGCACAAGGGTTTCACATCTAGTGAAAAAAGAACAATCATTCTTGTATTTTGTTTAATGATGTTTGATTATGGATCTTTCAATCTTTTTGTCTTTGCATTTGCCTTCAATCTATCCAATTTGTTCATTTTCACTCCCATGACCATTGAGGTTACTCATTGGGTTTATCTAGTTCCTGTTGATCGTAGAAATTTGAATTCTGAGATGTCATGTTAATTAATATAAATGTGTGAAATTCAATTTAATTTTTAAGGTTCAGTCGGTTGGCAAATGAAAAAGAATTTTTATTTTCTGTAATTTCAAGTCTAAAATGTTTTAGGCTTATAAATTTTTGAGAATGGTAGTATAAAATTCAGTGGAGTGGATGCTTGTGTTAAATGATACATGAGAGTTGACAGCGTTAAACATTTTCTGGTTTGTGTTTTACATTTTATTAGAAAACTTTGAAATAAGTCAATTAATTGCTACAGTTTTGGATATAGCTTTTGTTATTTTAGCTTGGCTTTCTTGTTGAGTTTCTGAATTGAAGTTGGATAAATGCAATGCCTTTTTTATATGATTATGTATGATGTTGCAGAGGATGAAGCAAAGGCACAAAGTGGAGAGAGAAGCAAACATTGTGCCGAAATTGGATGGTTGAAGATTCAGGAAGATGCAAAGGCTAATCCAAAGCTTGCAGCCATGAACAAGAAATTTGGAATGATTCATGGGTTATCTTCACTTGAAAGAACTTTCAAACTCATTTGTTTACTTCTATACAATAGGTTGAATGCTAGTTGTATACATTTCGGCTAAATGTTAGTGTATTTTGATTGTTGGATTGATTTTTGCAGTGAATATTTAATTTTTATTTTAATTTAATTTTATATTTTTTAGTTGTATTCAAAGCATAATTTCTATTATTATTCATCGTAAATGTTTATGAAAATATACTAATATTAAAATAAAAAAATAAAAAAATTGCTTTACACATGTCTATTCCAATCTTTTTAAGGTTGCTTTAGATTTGTCTATTCCAATCTTTTTAAAAGGTTATCTTAGATAAAGTTTATCTCAATCTTTTTAAAATGTTGCTTTAGATAAGGTTTATCCCAATCTTTTTAAAAAGGTTGTTTTAGATAAAATTTATCTTAACCTTTTAAATGTTGTTTTAGACGTGGCTATACCAATTGTTTTTAAAGGTTGTCTTAGATAAGGTATATTCTAATCTTTTTAAATTTGTCTTAGACAAGATTTATCTCAATATTTTTTAAAGGTTGTTTTAGACAAGGTCTATCTCAATATTTTTGAGGTTGCCTTAAATGGGTTTATTCCAATTTTTTTTAAAAGGTTGCCTTAGACAAGATTTATCTCAATCTTTTTTAAAAGTTTGCTTTGATTAGGTATTTGCCAACCCTTCAATAAAGGTCGATTTATGTTGACTTATGCCAATGTTTTTTCAAAAGAGTTGTGGGACCTACGCCAATTGTACTAAAGACAACATTTTCAAAAGCATCAGTAAAAGTGTCGTGATACCTATGCCAATCTTTTTTGCGTCATCTTAAGTAAAAAAAAGTGTCGCGGTAGACCTATTTTGTTGTAGTGAAAAGACATGCCAAATCAATATTGGTCGTTATGTTGCAACACGAGGAGTTTGATGTCATAACAAAGGGAACATAATAGAATAATTCCAAGGCTACCTTCGGTGTCGTGACACAACCATAGGATGTCGCAACACATCCCTGAAGCTACCCTGAGTACGAGCAAATTACCTTCGATGTCATAACACAAGCATTAAGGTGTTGCGACATCAACCCTATACGGGAAGAACTTACGAGCTAGCGGCGTTTTAGTTTGCACAATCAAACATTAAACACGAGAGCGTCAACTGGCCTAGGGTTGAGGTCGATGACAACCCTAAATCTATAAATAGGCTCTTTTAACACATGTTATGGACAACTTTTCATACTTATAATTTTCTTTGTAATTCTAGTTTTTAGTTTTTTTCCCATTTCTTAAGCTTTAGGTTATTTTCAGTTTTGCTATTTACTTTTGTTGGGAGATCTAATTTGTGGATTTCAATAAACTCTGTGTGGATTCAACAAGTCAATTAATATAATTCAGGCTTCTCTTAAACTCTATTCTCTTGATTTATTATTAATATTTATCTTCCATATCAAGTTCATTAAGTTTTACGAGATCCATGAAGAACTAATCCTCTTATGGGGGATTAATGAGTGGAGGTATGATTAATTAACTATTTTGCAAGGTTTTCTTAGCAGATCAACTGTTTGGGAGAGGAAGAACTTAAATCTTAGGCTTGACGACCCTAGGAAGTCATCTAGGTGGAAATTAACCCAAAATTGGTATTGCATATCCGTGAACACCTTAGCCCCAAACCGGTTTGGACTGTGAGGTCGACAGATAAGTAGTTCTTGTCGACTCGTCATTCTAATGGAAGATTAAGAGATCCTGCTAGTGTATTGACTAGTTGACTAAACAAGAAACTAGAAGCAACAGTTGGTTATGATTATCAAAGCGAGCTAATCATCCATGCTTAGATCTGATACAGATTACTTATTAATTTCTTAGTATTTCTCTTATTTTTATTATTTTTATTATTATTACAAAAACCCTAAAAATCTTTCCCTTATTTAACCATACTATAATTTATTAAAAGAACTAATTAGATCTCTATTGTGCTTAGGTTAGAGTTAGTTTAGTGCTTGCTTCCCTTGGGTACAATCCTCGGAGTACTCGTTTACTTCGTTGTAACTATATTACAACCTGACCCGTATACTTGCAGATACCGCTTATCTTATATATTTTGTGCAAAATTCTTACTCATGACGTTGGTACGTCTGAAGGTAGACAGTGGTTGCTCCAACTTATGCCTTATGAAATGCCTTGCAAGCTTCCTCTTCCGATTCTTGCAGTTTTGTTTGCTTGAAATTGTATTATGCCACTCAATGCTGAAAGCCATCCTTTTATAGAGATAGGTGAGTGGCAATTGATTAAAAAAAAATTCGAAAAAGTGGGAAGTTTGCACGCGTTGAATTTGTTAGAGGAAAAATGTTCCACGTAAGGTGCTTTTTCATTAACATGTCAGAAATATTACTGAAAATGCTCCATGATGGATGCATTTTCAGCGCAATGTAAAAAACATGCACTGAAAGCATGTTCAGCTGGACGTGTTTTCACCTGACATGACATGAAAATGCTTCTAGCTAGATGAGCTTTTAATGCATTTTGCTAACATTGCACTGAAAACACATCCAATGTGGAGTGCTTTCCCTCTAACAATTTCAACTCCTACAAATTTCCCACTCACCCATCAAATTTCTCGAGATTCCTGAGATAATATTTCCTGATGACAATTCTGATCGACCTCAACGATTGGTTTGAAAAATTCTAAAAAATTCTATTTGAAAAATTGAAAAAAAATACAAACTAAGAGTGAATTGAATCAAGTAGTTCGAGTTTCGATTTTAAATCAAATTAAATTTTACAATTCAAATAATTCAAATATACGATTAGTGTAAATATGAATAATTTAAAATACAAAAACATACAAAACCTTAATCCTACTTTAACAAAAATCTAAACTCTTAACCCTAAAATAAAATAACCCTAGCAAAAAGAAAACACTTCTAGTTGAAAAAATTTGCAACACATGTGATAAGAAACCACATTCAACTAAAAGTATTTTCTTTTCAAAACGCATTCAATTAAACACATTTTCATTTTTTCAACCTAATCCCATAAATTTTTGAAAAACCAACCTAATCTAGTAAATTTTTATAAAAATCAACATTTTTAAGAATTTTACCCTCCAAATGGATAAAAAAAAAATTAAATATCTACTTAGAAAACAAGTATTGTTTAAGGGAAAATTTTTATATTTAGCCTTCAACATAAAATTTGACCAGGAAAACGTTAAGTAATTGCAAAATCCGAAGAGTTTCTGATTTGTGGGCTTTCTTCAGGTCACGCTCCGTTTCAATTAAAATTGAAGTACACGAGGAAAGAAAATGACATACATTCCAAAGCAACAATAGATTGATCACCGAGCGCCGTCAACAATAACAATTATCAGTTGTATTGGTTTCAATTTTCAAATTAAAACTATAATCCTACAAGAAGCAAAAGAACTGAGATACCAGTGTTCCAATTTTCAAGTTAAATTTATGATCACCGACCGTTCAGAACATAGCATTTTTACCGTCCAAAACCTATATCATGCTGTAATCATGCTGTATTGAGATTCCATAAAGACAACTGCTTGCTATTCATAAGTAGTCTGCACAAATTCTCAAGTATGCGAAAGTTAAGGTGTATGGTGGTTGCATGTACAACTCGTCAGCTCCTGGCCCTGCCCACTACAACCTGGTTTCATTAGCTGCTGGGGAGAAGTTTCTATGGGGTTGCTTCTGCCACCGATTCCTTCATTAGGAGGCAAGCACCTTTTCGTGAAAAATGCAGCAATTGTTTTGGCTCGACCACCATTCTTCCCTATCAGTTGGGTTTAAAATATTTGAAAATTAATAAACAAATTTTCATTCAGTCAACGGAAATTAATAGTTGAGGTTGAGGCAAGCCAGATAGATGCATATATATACCTGGTGAAATCGACATGCCAAGCTTCACTAAGATTTCTTTCTTGACCTGAACAGAAAGTAATAACCCTGTATCAGAACATATTGTTTGTGACATTTAAAGCAGTCATTTCACGACTGTTACATCAGGAGAAGCCTTCAAAATGAATTATGGACGCTGCTGTTGAAGACATGGATCAAACATAGGAGAAGTTTAAATTTTAAATATATAAACACAATTTTAGGCCTGCCTTGTCAATGACTAGAAGAATCAAAATAATAAGATTTACTAGCAGTTTGAGAAGTAAAAACGAATACTAATATTTAAATTTATATATGTTATCTAATCAAAGTAAAGCAAATTCAAATAATGAACATTCAAAAATCAGGAAATAAGTCGCTAACCTGCCAACGATTATCAAAGAAGTCTGATATCTCACGCACTTTGTTTCTTAACTGAGACTTTGGAATTGAAGGAAACTTTAGTTGCAATGACTCTACCAACCTATTGATACCATGGGAGGATGACTGAATTGTAGATACCTAAAACCAACATCATCATTGGCAGCAATACATTTCAGTCTACTACAACCATGTTTGACAAAAGTTGGAAATTTCAAGCTCTACTTGTACTGCTACTATCATGACAAGAACAGCAGGGAAAATATCAATATTTTACAGTAAACTTTGCTTGAGTTGCTACTTACTATTAGAGGCAAATCTGAATCTGGAATTGACTCCACAGATGATACTGGTGTTGCAACAGCCTTCCCACCCGACAAACAAGCTTCTTGATTGTCATATACCATGTTATCAAGTGATATCTCAACAGATGGGGCACCAGGACATGCCAACATACTTAGAGCTTGCAAGCAAGCCTGTTCCAGTTTAGGATTACCATTAAGATCTTCAGCCATTAGCAGCGAGGCTTTTTCATGCAATAAATTTAAAATGATCAATGGCTGATTTTTTCGAAGTGCATGCTCAGTTAAATTGTTGAGGTAATTCTGCTGTCGAAGCAATGCACCAAACTCCTCATTTTGAGTGACTTGCTCATTAATATGGGAACTTTGAGTCTCCACAACATGAGCGTCAATTTCCATCCTGTCAACTTGTAACCCCTGCATGCAGCCTCAAATGAGTCTCTGGTTTTTGAGCATACTGACTGGACGTTGTTTTTCTGTTTCAGAAGCTAGTTACAACTTACAAGATTGAATATTTTCCAAGTTAGTTTTGTTTACCTCGTTTTCTGACAGATATCCATCTGGAACAAAAAATCCATCTTCAGTTTCATCTTCATCAGCTTTAGTGCATCCATCACAACTTTCCTCGTCTTCATCTTTATCGCAATCTGAGAGGCTTTCCCCAGGCTCCTCCTGTGAAATGAGTGTTATTTCCAGGTTTACATCTAAATTTCAGTCTGAAAAACAAGATTACAGTACCTCCTCCCATTCTTCATCACTATCAACATCATAGTCTAAACCTGGGTCCTTCCTCCATGGGCAGCGGGGTCCGATAACATTGCTGAAGATACAACAAAACCACAAATTATCAATTTATTGATGAAATTGAAAGCAAGGCGAGCATCAAATGAACCCCTTCACAAAAAAGAAAACAAACTAAATAACATTCAAATACCCTTTTGTCCCACTTAAATTATCAATATTGCCTTTCAATATTATTCCATTCAAGATGTTGCCTTAAAATGTAAATAGTTTCTAAACTCATTATCCTATTTTACCAGACAAATCATAGCCTTTAAAAACAATGAGATCCATGAAACAAACATCATATCATTTTACTCCTAAAACCTGAACACTTGTCAAATGAATTTTTGAACAGGACAGGGAATACGCAACACACAAGAAAGTTTCAAATGCAACTCACTGTAAAAATAATACATGATCGAGTAAAAAGATCAAATTTTTTTCAAACAAATTTCCAGTTCACTTTCCATTCCTTTTTAAGTGAAAAACATAATCTGTTTGGACCTAATTGAACAAAAACACAAGCCAGCTTTGGGTGATCCAACTTGTTGATTACCTTTCACAAGGGATTTTGAAAAGATGAAAAAGGTAAAGAAAGTGCAGATTGCTCTAGTCTAAAGTTTATTCCACTAGCTACACAACTAAAATGACATTAAAGACCATATATGAAGAAAGAAGTTACTCTAGAGAAATCATGCAAGAATTTCTCTTTATCCGCACTTGGGTTAGCTAATTTTATATCAGCTTGAATAATTATTGAGTTCAAGATGATGTAAAGAAAGCGTCTATAAACTTAGCTCATCTTAGATAATTGAGCCCTAAGCCAATGATGACCAAGTTAAAGGCTTAAACCATAAGGCAAGGCACCAGAATAAGTTTTACTGAAGACATTATTCTGTTTTATAAAATGCTTCAGTTGCAATTTGAGACATGCAAGGAATTAGAAACTCCAACATAATCACAAAAAACAAATAGACACAGAAGCATAAATAGATAACATGAACGCATATATTATATATTTTTAAGAGATTTTATTTAGTATTTAAAAGTAATATACAAACCTTTTCCTACAACATTTTCAATCCTTTTCATTTAGTAATATCATCTTTGTGTTAGCAGTTACAAATGGCCTTATCATGATATAAATGTGGTTTCCTTGACAGTTTCAGTGGGCCACTATATGTGCAACCCTTCCAGTTTTGGTTGGCAATACATGATATTAATGTCACCACATTTCTACCGTTAGTTTAGGGTTGACTGGCAAAAAGTAAGAGAAGATTTTTCAACATTTACCCTGTTCCTAACCATTTGATTTCTCCCATTCTAAGTAGACAGAATCATGCAAAGCCTTCTATAACAAATAATAGATCTTGGTTAATTATCTATGTCTTCTTTTCAATGAAATCGGCACCAAATCCATATTTTAATTTTTGTAATAGATATGAAAGCTTCAAGTAATCAAATTGGCAGGGATAAAAGTACTTTGACAGATTGTTTATTGAATTTGTTAATGAACTAATCTCACAAATGCTTGAACTTGGATCTTTTAGATCAAGCCTCAAATAGTAATCATACTTCGTTCGTGAAGCTTCAGAAATGAACATAAACGAGTTCTAGCTCAGCTTATTTAAGAACATTGAATGAAGACGGTAGTTACTAGACCCCTACACATAGGTTTGCACAGATAAATTCTAACACAGTGCAGAAAGATTACATGGCGATAAATCAATTAACCAATACATTTATCAGTTAAGTGAAGCTATTTAGTAATTTCAAGGATAACTAAAGAATATAGTTCAGGAAATGGAATTCAACATTAACACATTTGCTAATTCATTTTCATCTATTTAACAATGCACCTTTCAACTATAAACTGAACTTTTAGACTTTAGTTCAGCTTAACTTAAAGAAAAAAGGAGCAAATGCAAGAAAAAAGAAGCCTACCTTTTCTTAGGCCAAATACCATAAAATGCAGGTCTGTAGCTTGTATCAAACTGCAACAACTGCTTCCTTACACAATACTTGTTAACATCAGGACTCTGTTCTCCCCATACATCCACTAGCCTTTCAACACTCAGTTCATCTTGGGATAACCCTTTATTAGCAGTTAACTTAAGCTCCTTAAACAAATCAGTCTTAGGTTTCTTCCGCATGCCCCAACACTGTTTTTGATTTGAACGGAGAGAATGACCTAAGTGACGCCAAGAAGATAAGTGTAACCTAAAAAGAGCAATTCCAGCATTTAACTTAGAAACAAAATAAAACCAAGACTTAAAAGCTATATTCATCTATAAGATCCGTACCAATAGGCATGTGTATGACATATATTGATATTAAAAAATACAAAGAAGAACCTATAAAATGAACATAACAAAATATAGGATACATAGTCATACTCATACACCCTGATCCAATAAAATTATAGAACATAAAAAGAAAACAGAGAAACGCACTTGCGGAGATAATCAGCATTGATTTCTTCATTGGATGAAAGAGCATT
The DNA here is from genome assembly GCA_039519145.1 of Kokia cookei. Classification (NCBI taxonomy): domain Eukaryota; kingdom Viridiplantae; phylum Streptophyta; class Magnoliopsida; order Malvales; family Malvaceae; genus Kokia; species Kokia cookei. The sequence continues at coordinate 24,145,746 of CM076900.1, forward strand.
GTCCATGGAGAGAGTAATTGGTTCAGGCAGTTTTTCAATCTTTTGGGTGGATGCACAAAATATGATTCGATTAGTTAATTCCTCCATCTGGGATGGTGATGTTTTACATTTTTTGAGGAAGCGCTCCATTACTGAAGCTTGCTTTTGAATCGAAAGTTTCTTCTTCAATTCTGCCTCTTCTTTCTCACGCCGCAAATTATCTCTCTCAGCCTCCTCTTGCTGTTTCCGGAGCTGCTTCCTCATCTCAGCCTCTTCTCGTTCACGACGCCTATGAGATTTTTCCGCTTCCTCCAGCAATCGCTTTCTCTCCTTTTCCTGAAATACGACCATCCTCTGTCAACAGATTAGCTACATAGATATTGCTAATGCATGAAAAACTTTGGAAATTTGGACAAACATTTTGCAACTTTTCCTTCTGGAGCTCACGGCCCAGTTTCTTTTTCTCCTGTTCCATTTCTCTTTTGTTTCTCTCCAATTGCTTTATTAACAATTTTTCTTCTCGCTTTGCTTCTTTCGCATCCCTGCGGCAACAGATAAAACTCTTACTGCAAAGAAAATATTTAAAGAACAAAACTTGTTGAACTGCCATTGATATATACATCTCAGCACCACTCTGCTGTGACATGTTACACATTAATAAGCGAATGTCTGCCTCATTTAATACTTTGGCAAGCTTTTCTGATGCTTTGACGAAACCACGCTTGTACTTTTGATTATCCTCGCACTTTTCTAACAGAGTTATCATTGCTGAAATGAGCCATAAATATAATAAGTAACCTACTTGAAGCATAAACTAATCATTAATCAATCAGGAATGAAGAGAATCAAAGGAATTTAACAGCATATTGAGTGCATCAGAAAAGATTCAACCAAGCGATAAGCAAAAATTTTCCATACCAGAAACAGCAGTAATCCTCTCACTAATCTTATTCCTACAAGTACGACGAGCTCTTAATGCGGCACGCGCAGATTTGGGCATCAACTTTAAATCTCTGGTCTATCACACGAGAATGTAAACAAGTTTGTAACTGAACAAGAGAATGTAAACGCATAAAACAAATAATAAAAAAAGCCAAAACGAAAGAAAAGGAATCACCTCCCAACACCAGAGAGAAGATTGAGAATCATCCTCCAAAACATCAGCATCTTCGTTACCCAATCCATATTTCACTCTGTGCCCGACAAACACCACCTCGCTTTTCACCGCGGCCATACTCACATTTCCCATTCTGTCCTTGACCTTTTCATGAATTGCCTCTATCAATCTCAACAGCGGCAAGTTGCTCTCCTCCATCAGAACTGCAACCAATGAATTCAATGAACAACCCGACTCGAGTAACCCCATTCCCAAACCCGATTTCTGCTCCATCACTTCTTTATAATACCCAAAAAGTCCATCCATTTCTTGCTTCAATCCCTTGATCTGTGCCTCTCTCTGTTCATCGCTCAAGGGCTCCCAAACCCAGGATGCTCTCTTTCGCTTCTGGGTCTCCTTGGGTAGATCGTTACCAACCATTTTAGGCGGTTTCGGATCATCATCCACGCCTATCACAGGTACTGAATCCGCCATTTAAACCTAGAAGGAGAAGGATCCAAGTCTAATCCTAGAAAAGAAAATGAAGACTGATATTTGCAGATACAGAGAGAACACAAGCGGAGAAGAAACGACAGTCTTCGTATTTTATTTTTAATTATTCTGGAATCAGCGGTGATGACAACTCAAAAAGATTTTTTTTCCCGCCAAGAGTGCTCCTAAAACGAAAATTGGCGCCTCAAAATTTTAGGAGTTGGCGCCGGTGGGTCGAACAGGCCTTATTTGAAATCAAGGTATCAAATTTTAATCCACGGCCGTTCTTCTCCACCTTGATTTTCTCTTTCGCAATTTTTTATTCCGATCAGTAATTAAAGTAATTTTGTAAATTTACATGAATATTAAAATTTCTCCCTATATTTTATTTGGCAGAATATGAAAAGTACTCAAACTTTTTAAAAAAAAACAATTTTTTTTTTTTCACTCATTTAAATACTTAAATTTTTACAATACATCAAAAAAATCTTCAAGCTTTTTCAAAAAAACCAATGAAATTTCTATTTTTTTTTTACACTCAATTAAGTGCTTGAACTTTTAAAAAGCTCGTATTTTATCTTCGTTACCCTTTCTTAATAATAAGAAACAGTTTGAAAGAAGCGAGTCGACCACTAGATATAAAAAAACACTCAAACTTTTTCAGGAAAGCAATTAAACCCCCTCTTTTTTGCACTCAACTGGGTATTAAATCGTCCCTAATTTTTTCAAGTAAAACCACCACGTGTCACAATCACAACGTGACATATGACAAAAAATGATAAAAAATAAAAATCAATAAAATTTATAAATTATTAAATTTTAATAAAAAAATATAGAATATTAAAAATTATAAAAATCGTAAAAAAATTATAAAATTTTATAAAGAAATATATCCTTCGTAAAAAAATTTATAAAAATTATCGTATTAAAAGAAGCATTGATTAATTTTTCTATAACTTTTATTATTTTTTATTTTTTATTTTTTATTATTTTTCGCCACATGTCACGCTATGTTGTAACACATGATGTCTTTAATTGGAAAAAAACGAGGGTCGTTAACTTTAACGGTCAACGGTTAAAGAGATTTTTTGATGCATTTTATAATTTTTTATTATTTTTATAAAATTTTACAATATTTTATAATTTTATTATGATTTTTATCATTTTTTTTCTAATTTTTAATAAATTTTAAATATTTTAAAATATTTTTATTAAAATCTAATAATTTTTATAACTTTTATTTATTTTTATTTTTATTTTTATTTTTTATAATTTTTTACTACATGTCACGTTGTGGTTGTGACACAAAGTGACTTTAACTAAAAAAATTAAGGGCAGTTAACTTTAACGGTTAACTGTTAAAGGTAACGATCAAATGATCTTTTTGACACAATTGACAGTTCAAGTACCCAATTGAGTGCAAAAAAAAAAGCAGGGGCTTAATTTCTTTTTTTGAAAAAGTTTGAGAGCTTTTTTTATGTATTTTGAAAGTTCAAGTACCTAATTGAGTGAAAAAAAAAGAGTTTAATTTGCTTTTTCTTAAAAAGTTTGAGGATCTTTTTGATGAATTTTAAAAGTTCAAATATCCAATTGAGTGCAAAAAAAAAATGCTTAATTGCTTTTTTTGAAAAAAAATTTGAGGACTTTTTACACTTTTAAACTATTTTATTTTAATGTTATTCTACTTGGAGAATATAAATAAATTTATTATTTAATGATTGAATTTTGTCACTAAATTTAATTTGTTTAATTACATTTTTATCGCTAATATTAATTTTGATTATTTGAAAATAAATTTTATCAAGAAAATTCTTGTTTTAAATGTTTGTTTTAATATTTAATAATAAGTTCATTTATAAAATATTAATAAATTAAGTTAGAACTCTAACTAGTTTGTATTTTCATGTAATGTGAGTTTAAGGTTTAGGTTTTTAAAAATCAATTGTGTATATTTAACTTTTTAAAAATTTACATTATATTAATTTGTTTTCGTCTGCTTTCCTAACACGCCTCTATCTTGTGCTCTCACAAGGTTTTGTTTAGGTTTTTTTTTTTTGTTTTGCCTTCACCACGTACGGCGACAGAGGTAGATTACAAGTGATTACTAGGTCCTATCATTCGCTAGTCGTAACTCCCTATTGCTTCCATGGAGCGAGGTTTACAGCTTCTCTCTCTAGACGATAAGGAAGGGGAAATCATTTGAGCCCCTAAGGTTGCGCCTCCAATTGGCCTTGATGAAGACTACTGCCTGGTGGGGTGTTTCTTAACAGAATAAGGTTGGGAAAAAGGGACTAATGGCTCTTAAGGTTGATATGAGTAAGGCATATGACAGGGTTGAGTGGCCTTTCCTTCAGGAGATGATGAGTAAAATGAGATTTCACCCCCTTTGGATTAACAACATTATGATGTGCATCTCTTCTGTTTCTTACTCAATTGTTATAAATGGAATAATAGGTAAAATCTTTGAGCCTACTAGGTGGATCCGACAAAGAGACCCACTCAGTCCTTTTCTGTTTTTAATTTGTAGTGAAGGCTATCTTCTTTAATGAGAATAGCAATGAGGGATGGGTTGATTAAAGGAGCGAAAGCTAGTAGGAGAGGTATGGCAATTTCTCACCTACTATTCGCTAATGATTGCATCTTGTTTGGGACCAATAACGAGGAAGGTGCTAGAGTTCCATAGGAAATTTTTGGTGTTTATGAACAATGTTCTGGCCAACAAGTAAACTATGAGAAGTCCTCGATTTTTTATAGTACTAACATACCAAAATCAGATCGCAGCATTGTGTCACGTGTTTTGGGCATTCAGGGTTCAAATAATTTGGAAAAATATTTAGGTTTTCCAAATATCATTGGAAAAAAAAAGAAGGCTTCCTTTAAAAACTTAAAATCATTTGCATAAAAAAGTCGATAATTTGAGTGTACGATTTCTATCGCAAGGGGGAAGGAGGTGTTTATTAAAGCAGTGTTACAGGCAATACCTACTTACTCTATGTCAAGTTTTTTACTCTTGAAGTCTTTTTGTAGTGAATTAGAGGTGATTATGGCTCGGTTTTGGTGGCAAAAAGGGAAGGGACGAAAAGGAACCCATTGGTGTAGCTGGGACAAATTATGCAAATTAAAAGAAAGTGGCGGTATTGACTTTCGTTGTTTATCAAAATTCA